>SMLS01074129.1:0-20099 GCA_004785975.1 Popillia japonica
AATTGGCTTTTGGTGTGGTAATAATAAATTACTATTTGACGTACTTTTAGCATTTGGTGAACCTCAATATGTTGTAATTCAAGACCGACTATGTACTAAAGAGTGGTGATTATGGAAGGGCGTTGATTCTTTAATCTACTGAATTCTCTACTGAATATCTATTTTGAACCTGGTTCAAACACCTGTATTGGTTGGTTTCCGGTTATTAATTTTTGCTTATGTAAAACACGACTATAAACTAGTGTGGCTTATATAGAACCCTAAAATCTACAACGTAGTGTGAACTAGGTAGTCATAGGAAGTAAACTGCAGTTGCTTCGAATGCTGTATTACTTGTTACACTACCATTGCAGTTCTTGCTGCATATTTAGGACGTGTAAATGCATTTTCTGTTATCTCCGTTACAGTATTGTGTCGCCGTAAGTAATATTGCATTGTTAAATATTTAAAAAATAAACCCCAACTTTACTACTTCATTAATCTATCTACAGTGCTGTGAATAATTATAGGTTATTACAAAAGACTGCAAGTGTAGTCCGGTAGTAGTGGCGTAACTACATCGGCTTTACCGAAATAACAGCATAACAAACTTTTTCTCACACTAAACACTACACCCCAGCCCCTTTATAAATTACATAACTGCCATAAAAACTTGTTTACCTTATTAGCAAACAAACAAGTTGCAAGCATTTTCACGAACTTTCGACAGTTTAAATCCGTTTCAACGGAATTATAGCTACGCATACTTGCAATGCATGAGCATGCAACAATACCGTACTATGACTGCCTACAAACTACATATTTCACTACATACATACTCGTATGATAGGCGCGCGCCGTTAAGGTCGCTCCCGATGTGTATACTGCTGCTGGAACTGGACCAATTCTTGCGGTCTTTAGTTACCATGTCATCCAATTATAGCAAAAGTAAATTTACAGAGAAATATTTATGGATAGATATTTGTAGATCCGTTTATAAGAATTATCTGTATGCAGGTGCGCACAATTAACAACTACACTGTCTAGGCAAATTTCTTGGAGTAATTTGTGAAAAATTGTAGGGTATTTGCTGTTTGCTTCAATTTGCAGTTTTAATTCAGAGATACACAACGAAACATTGGTTTGTTTCATTTGTACTATAACAAAATAATCTAATCTATTATGCCACGTTGAAAAGAAATGGTGGTTCTTGATAGGCAACCTGTAATTGACTTAAAAAATTGTGGAATGATATAGATTGAAATTGGCTGCAGACTAAATTGTTTGCAAAATTTTGTGGGTATGTTTCTACGAAAACGAGTTGAAAACTGCCTGAATAAACGTTGATTAGGAAGACTACTTATTCAGATTCTCTGATAAAACCAAGAGGACGGTTTTGCGAGAACTGTCAACAGGAACTTCTTCTTCGCCAATCGTTAAAAGAATAAACTTAAAATGTGATCTTAGACTTGTATGGAAATGAATTACAGCAGGAGCTCGCCACAGTTTTATAAAAAAAGGATGTTCATTGAGTAGAATTGTTTGACCACGTAATTTTCAGTGTTGAAAAGGAATTTAATTTAGATGAGTTTAATGAATTCACTTACTACCGACACGATCTATGATAGGAGAAAAGACTTTTGTCTCGTCGTGATTTGGGATAGCTTTTATGTATGTGCGAATGAATGCCCAAATATACCAAGACAATTGAGAAGAACGCCTTCTATCTTTTATCACCATAGCCGCAACGATAACTTCATATTCCAACAATATAGCACACCCATACACACCGCAAATTCATCAATACAATTTTTTTGAAGACCATGAGATTCAACTTTTGAAATTGCGGGCATTAAGCTCTGATCTGAATCTTGTCGAGAATCTTTGAGCGATACTACATATCTCTCGAAATGTATACGATCGCATGCAATCAACAGTTAAAACCAAGACAGAATTAAACACTTTGAATACATGTGTAGAATAAATTAATTGAAAGTGTGCCATACAGGCTAGAGGAGACACCTGTAATAAGAGACAGTGGTATTAAGAGACGACACACAGTGGGGTACTTGCCCGATCTAGCTGGCCAAAAGTCGATTTCAAAAATTTTACAATTTGCATTTTTGAAGCAGGTAGGGGGGTTGATAAGACCTACCTACACCTAATTAACCCTCTACCCCACTCTCCCTGGCGTGTAGTTAAGCTCACGAGCCTTCCGAATCAACCTAATTGCTCTTTGCAAATTTTATGATTTATCGCGAATTATTTCTATAGTGTTTGTTTAGTGGTAAATAGTGCTTGCGGTGAACATTTTTATATACTAATGGATCCTACTCAAGCACGGAAGTGTATGTTCATATTTCACAGTCCTAGATTTTCGAAATTGTCGTTCCTATTTTGATAAGATGTATCTTTCTTCTTCTCTTTTTGAAATATACACATTTTAGCCCGGGAGAACGCCCACCGTTTACATGTGATTTCCTATATATTACCTCTGCTAGCGACTTCTCTTGAGTTAAGAATAGGATTCTTATTCCAATTTTTTTCCTTGTTATTTATTTGTTAATTATTTTGTTTAAGGAGTGTCAGGAGTGAAAATACTAACTCGTGACGAGTTATTTAACGTAATGCAAGAGCAGGATTTGCCAGCTATAAATAAAAAATTACAATTTCTTGAAAATTACCTTCTGAGCTATGATGATTATAAAGAGAACGAAATCAATGAAATAAAGCAGAAATTGTCATACATAAAATCCGAATTTAAAAGAAGGTGGACTTTGGCAAATAAGACGGTAAGCAGATTTCGAGCGAGGGCGAGGCATCTTCAGTTGAAGAAGTGGATTCTGATTGATTTTAAAATTCTTATTCTTGTTGACGACAATCTGAGTAATTAGTAGGATAATGGGAATATTTATTTATTATTGTTGAATGTATTATGTTTTGTTGAGAGCTACCTAAGTAATTAGTAGGATTATAGTAATATTTGTTTATTATTGTTGAATGTATTATGTGTTCTTGACAACTATTATGTAATTAGTACGATTATAGTAATATTTGTTTATTATTATTGATTGTATTAGGTTTTGTTGACAACTACTAGGTAATTAGTAGGATTATTGTAATATTTCTTTATTATTGTTGACTAGATTATATTTTGTTGACTGTGAAGTACTTGACAGATTAATTTTTTATCAAAAAATACTTTTCGTGTTACTTAGTATGCAATTTTATTAATTTATCAGTATGTTCCGATGCGTTAAACAGCCGCTATACTTTTGGCCAGCTAGATCGGGCAAATACCCCACTGTGCGACGGTTAAATACAGAAAACTAAGAAGTGCGGAAAGGTATAGTCAGAATGAATTATTCAGTTCGGTGTAAGTGTTTGTGTAAAGTCATGGTAAAACCTTTGCTATTATTTTCTTGAAAAAAAAGCTTTGAATAAAAAATTGTATTTCATGGTCCCACTAACATCGTCTCCTATTACCTCGTAATGTTAAAATATAGTACCATTTTTGATATAGTGAACAAGCGGTATGTTTAAAGTTTGCAATTTAAGGTTATTTGCTCATCAACCAATCTTCATTATGACTAGCTTAGCACTTTTTTTGTCATTGAAAGGTCTCTTATTACATCCCATTTTTTGAAATTACTTGATAATAAGAGACGTGGCTAGTGGTAATAAGAGATTTGACAAAGTTGTCCCGTTTCAGTGTTAAAATGCATAGAAAAAGAAAAACAGACATCAAGCGATGCACTTACGACAGTGCAGCAATGAAAATGGCTATAGATACCGTTAAAAATGGATATTGCTTAGGATCAGCGGTATTGAGATATAATGTCCCTAAATCTACTTTAGGAAAACATTACAAAAAGACAAAAGAACTGGTGCTTGAAAATTGTTTTATATTTTATGGACCACTTGATTTTCGTGGTGTAGGTCCAGGGTATTTTACATAGTATGTACAAGTGACTCACACGCCGTGGTATATAATTTGGCAAGAAGCTGAAAAGTTGGGAAAACTAATTATTTGGGAAAAGTAAATTAAATAAATATACTATATCTACTTTTCTTCATATATATAACAGAAATAAAACAAAACTAATTATCAGCTGATTGTGAGAAAATCGTACTTCACATTTTCAACAAATACAGAGGCAAAGTACAGGTACACCTAGGGGCTGTGTCTATTCGTTTTAACAACTATTAAAATGATTATTGCTTTATTTCTGTAATATATTTGAAGAATAGTGGATATAATATATTTAATTTACTTTCCTCAAATAATTAATTTTTAGTAACATTTTCAACGTCTTACCAAATTGTATACCAGTGCGCAGTACCTAACGTATTTTATTACAAGCGCCGAGTACACGTAATTTCTCTAGATTGGTATTAACCATTGTTGTATTAAAAGAACAGGTATATGTATTTCCCCTTGTAAAATTGTACGTCCTCGTAATATTATCATACGGAGTGTCGCAGTTATAGTGTAGCGTAAATGCTATTTTACACTTCATGGATTATCTAAGTGCAGCACATTTTGCTAGACGATCACTTTAATGCGGTTTCATCCCTTCTTGGACCTGTCGACCACTTCAAATGTTCCAAATTGACCACCATTCCATTAAATCAGATTAATGATGTGTGAAATACTAACGTCGACTTCAATGACTTCCCTATCCGCAGATTTTCTGTCCTCTGGGTACTTACATATATTAAATATGTTAATTCAATTAAGTAAGTGGGAGGCCGTCTGTGTGTGTCCTCTAACCACAAAACTAGAATAAATTAACAGTTTAATAGCTGTCATGGTTTTCTAATTCAATTAATTTATGTAACTTTCGTGAAACACGATGTTACACATGATCTACAAACAGGTTCCCACTGTACTCTCTTTTCGTAAATTTTTGTTTAGGCATACCTACATTTCTCCACATAATTGATACTAAGCTCTTTTAAAATTCGCTGAAATATTATAGATAAAATGCAAACAAATTAACATAATAAGTGCATTTTTACTCTTATTATAAACAAAACAAAATAAATAAAACAGTGCGAGTTAACTAAGGAGATATCTTGATGCTACTTTCGATTTCTATTCAGAGGAAAGAAAGATAAAAACAACACTGAATATTGTGTGAGGCGACAATATTTCGAAAGAAGACACAATAACGTGACATGTGAAGGGCACTGTATATGCGAAAATTTTCTTATTAGACCAACTAAATGCCTTGGGCTGACGGTTTGGGAGGAGTATATGATACATGAACTGTAATGATATGCATAAGATAGGCTTCCACATAACGTGCAGATATTGCTACTATTTTTATTGTTGCATACGTTCAGTGCTTCTCTGATTTTCATGCTGTAATAATCGGAATTTTTCTAGTAGAGGAAATAAAAACGGTCGTAAGAGAGTATCAATGCAGTTTTAAGAAGGGAAGCACTATGGTGGACCAGATTTACACATTGCAAGAAATACAAGCAGAAGGTTATAAACATAAAAATCAGACATGGGTAATATTTATAGACTTTCGACAGGCATACGACAGAATAAAGAGGAGTGAATTGTACCAGGCCTTAGAAGAAGTACAAGTTAGTCCAAAACTGATACAAATGATGAAAATGAGGCAGAGAACAGAGTAAGGCAGGGCGATCCCCTTCTTTTTGTTTCTATTTAGGCTGGAAAATAAGGATGGGAAAGCAAATGTGAAGAGAGAAAGTCCAATCTACCACAAGGAACATCAATGTGTAGCCCTTGCGGATGACTTAGTTATCGTGACGAGAAGTAAGCAAGCGCTACTGGAAGCAGTGAAAAGACTAGAAGAACGGGACAAGAAAGTGAGGCATTATATCAACGAGCCAAAACCAAAATTCATGACCCATATAGACAACAATTACAGAAAGAGACAGTACCTAAGTGTAATAACAAATACTGGATAAATCTATGTATTTGACGAGGTATAATCGTTTACATACTTGGCGAAAACGTTCACGCGGATACCGGAAATTAGAACAGAAATAGACGAAAGAATAATGAGAATTGAATAGACGTATCTACGCGTTCAGCGGACTATTGAGGACAAAAATTATCTCTCGATCAGCAAAAATTCGGCTATATAAGACGGTAATCAGACTCACCAGTGACGTGCGGAAACGAAGTATGGGCGTTACATGAAACAGATGAGAAAATGCTAGAAATCTGGAAGAAAAAATTCCGAGGAAGATCTATGGAGGTAAACAAGTAGAAAATATGTGACTAAAAATAACGAATCAAGAAATTAGGGACCTTTATAGAGAACCAAATATCGTAGGTTTGGTCAAGGCATTCCAAGAACGATATCCGAAAGAATGATAGGGGGAGTGAAAGGAAAGGAAGGCCAAAAATGCGATGGAAGGCCGAACTTAAGAAGTACTTTAGAAAAATGTTGCCAAGTGGAAAGAGAATGCAAGGGACAAGAACGCATGGGAGAACATAATTAACCTGATGGGCTCGTTGTGCTAAAATATATATTTATATAGTATTCGGAGTTAGCCTCCATGAATACAATTATGACTAGTCTATAATTATACAGATTTCAGATACGTTTATGTTATCTTACCTGAATGTTAATGGACTTTAGAAAGGAAGGACTTAATAAAGAGCTTTGGAGGATAGAGACTGTAAATGATTTCTGTAACACTATGGACGCTAGAATAGTACGCTAGGAAACTTTTTAGAATCTTGGGATGGATTTAAATAAAGCGATGTTAATGTTTGTGGAAGACTTTATTAATTATACCAAACGGCCTAAAAATTCTGGAGACTGTCTGTTCAGCTATAATTTAGTTTTATAGATAAATAAATCTGATTGCATAGGATAGATTAATAATAATGTGGTTAGAGTATTATGTATATTCGCTTTAAATTGCAAAATATTGCTCCATTATATAATTTGAAATGAGAAATAGATGTCTCCTATTGTTTTGAATTTATTCGTTGGTATTGAAGGTATGTACATACTTGTAAACAATTTAATTCATTTTGAATTTGTGATTGCATCTGAGAATTTCTGATAAAACAGGAAACAGTGAATATATGTATGTATATACATACATGTCTAACAAAAATGATATTACAGTTTTAGAAGTGATATTACATTAATGTAGAAATTTGTGGAAGTACAATTATAACACTTCTAAAAATTTATATGAAATGCTTTCTCTATACTAGCATTTACAGTCTCCATTTCAACTAAGTAACGTTTAGGGTCCATCGAACTTAATTCTAATGTTTTGGTTCGTGTGGTGAAGAGTGATGATGTGTGTTTAGTTCTTCAGTGGAATGTATTGTAATCAATCATGGTCTCGTTGTCTGGCCCGCTCACTTGGGGGTACCGGCTTTTGCCTCTGAGAGACCTAGGGGGTAACAACACTCAAGTTAAAGAAAAATTGCCAAATTTACGTGAGTAGGACACTAGTAATTATAAGAATATTACAGATCCTTGAACATAATTGCCTAAATAAATCAAGTAATCTATAACAAATACCACGCCTAAAATATTTGTGCAGTTTAATTTACTTATTAATTATTATGCACCGCGTATACGTATCTATAATACATACATATATGTCAAATTCTTAAAGAGTCCGAGAATGATTTTCTATTTATATAATATTTTATTGCTATTTGTAACATAATAACCAGATCGGAGTGTCACAAACCACAAGTATTTGTAATAATACTTATGCTTTACTTGTCTTTTTTGTAAGTTGGAAAACATCGATGCAGGTAGCTAATTAAATATGTATGTACGTATTGTTACATGTTTATAGTTTTCGATTGTATGGATTACGTCAATAACTTTGTAAATGGAATCAAGCGTTGTGTTAGGACGAGAGTAGTGTTATGCGATTATTTTTTCTTTCCTAGATATGATTGATTGGCTTTTAACGCATTTGACAGGTAGTGGGCCATATTGCATTACAAACATTGATTTATGTTAATGACATTGCCTTACGCTGTTACGTACCATTTACGGCACTCAATTTAGAAGATGTTAACATATTACTTTTAGTTCTCTGTGGCTATTTACATAGATTAATAGCATTTTTTATTCTCTTCTGTTCACAAATAAAGATCATATCCTAATCATATGAACCTGCTAAGACACATATTATACTTTACAGTCTCAGTTTAAAATAATTATATTTACTGTTAACTACATACTTTGTACTAATTCCGAATCTCTCTAGAATTCGTTGTCCAATTTATTGAATTATAAAACATTTTTGGTTATTACATATCTTTGGAATTTAAAAATGTGCCGTCTAAGAATATGTGCTGATTAGAATGCATCTTGAACGGTGCAATAGGATCACATAAAATAAAAAAAGGTTATACTGCTGCTACTTCTGTGATTATTTCCGTTTGTCAAGAGTAGATATCTCTTTAGACTTCTTTCTAAAAAAATAAATATATCCTATCCATGTCATGCACAGTTCTTATATGAAACATAATTTCGTAAGTTCGTCGGGCACGCAGTAAATGAGGCAGAGAAGTTTAAAGTAAAACAGAAAAAGACTTTATGATCTTCGTGTAGGGATGTTGACTTTTCTAAAAACCTGTTTTTCATAATACCATCGTTTGATCTAAAATCTTGTCATCCGCATTTTGTACTTCCACGACATTAACGACAATGGTTAAATTGGTCTATAACATCAGTTACTCTAGTGCTCGATAACTTTGTACTTTTGATTATCAAAAACCTATGAAACAATAGCCTCGTCGCCAGTGTAATGTTCAGTAGGTTTATGGTAGAGTTACAATGAATATTACTATAACAATACATTAAGACACTTGGACAAATGTGCACCGCTCCCCACTCCCTGATATAATTTATAAATCACAAGGATAACGTGGCGGATGCAAAAAAGACAAGAAATATATTTTATCGTAGTATACTACTATTACCGTTTGGGAACATTACTTTAATAAAATAAAATTCCTTCTAATATTGATGATATATTAATTCAACTAATAATAAAACTGTTCTTGTGGAACATATGCAAGATAGCTATATGAATATGAGTATCATTGAACGTTATACACTAAAAAGAAAAAAATGATTGTACTGAAAAAATTGAGTGTAATTTCTATTATAAAACATAAACATGTACAGTACCCGTCAGCCAAAATGTCATGTCCCTCACAGTACGTTGCACAGTCTATGCCCGTTAGAACATCGGGTGCAGTCGGTAAATACAAGGTCATCGAATGTCTTAAACATAGCTGTGTGTTTAAATATGTAAAACTTATTTATGAAATATATTTAGGGTGATATTATTATGTGAGAATAAATTCACCGCTTCGTATCCAAACAGTACGCTCACAAGCAGACTAACGTATATTTCTATGATTTTATAAATGTAAGGAATGCAATATATTACAAAATACTATAAAGAAAATGTTTGCTTGTTGTCGATTATTTAAAGAGAGTTAGAAATAATTGCACACTTTACTTATTTGCTCTGGATATTCTCCTTTCTTATGCATGTTCGTAGCGAGTTCTTTATTAATTGAAATACTTATCCGACAAAAAAGCATTCCCAAGTTAAATATTACAACTGGCGGGAACAAATTATACAGATATACATATATATTTCTATAAATGCTCTTTTCAACTATTTACAGGAACTTACTATTTAAATATTCCGAGATAATTAATATTCATTAATACATATTCCGAAATTCTTGCGTAATTAAGAAATTTTAATTTCTAAATAACATTATAAATAAAATAATATATCTTAGACATGTTGTGATATAATTAATAATAGTATATCTGCTACGGGAATTTATTATACTGGAAGATTGATACAGAATTTATTTGAAACATTTTATTCATAAGCTAATGCAATATATGTATCATATTACTTGTCAACATATAATATATACATATACATATTCAAAGGAATACAGTCTTCGTATAAAATTATACAAAATATAATAATAATATATAAATATAGAAATTTCAAAAAGTCTCAATATAAATTTTCTACACAATAAATATGTCATTTTCAAAATATTTTTATTTACTCTCATTCGAACTATTGACAAAAACTTGCTATGTAGAGATTCGCAGATACTTATTTAGTAATCTTGAATGATCAAATATTTCAAAATTATTGCGTAAGAGACTTTAATTTCTAAGTAAGTGTTCATTTATAATTTAACATAGACAAATGGCTTATTAAATTGTGTGAAAACATAATATATACCTACTATTTCGGTTATTAGGCAGGTATGTTTCAAAATTCTTCATTATGTCTAATTGTTTAATTCGCAGTGGGAATTAATACACATTTAAATTTATCTTATGTTTATACTTACATGTTTTAAAGTGTCGTTAAGGGCTAATAGAGATCAATTAAGGTATAAGTTGAATATGTTTCATATTGGCACATTTTCTATGGAATGTTCCAAACATATCGTATAAAATAAGGGATCTGCGTGTAATCTTTGCATTTTGCATAGACCTGTGATATAGAGTGCGTAAGGTAAAGCTTCCAAATAATTTTCTAACAGTGTGATCGCATTAATTGTTGGTAGCGTATGCAGAGTTTATTGGAGAAAGAGAAAAACATTATTCGCCTTGTTCGAGAAAGACCTTTTACAACGGCAACACGTATACTGGAGCAAACAGGAATAAATTGTAGTGTCAGTACAATTCGGCCGCGGGTTAAACCACAACGGTTTGCTTGCCTGTAAGCGCGCTCTTAAGCCAGAGTTCACAGAAAGGCATGCCGAAGCCTTGGTTTACTTCCAATATCTATATTCGCGTATTAGAATAGGTAGTTTTACCAACAGTACCTACGCAATATTTACCCGGAGAACGAAATGGAACAAATAACAATTATCCAAGATAAGTCACCAATCCAGTTAGAGTAGTTCATGAATTGTTTAGAGACAGAAATGATATAGTTGCATTGGATTGGCCCGCTAGATCGCCGCATCTAAATCCAATTGAGAACTTATGGGCGGCGAGAATGTGGACAATGAGTGAAGAAGAAAATCGACTGACAGTATTCCTAGACATGCAAATACGGTATGGGAAAATTATGGGGGACAAGAGTTTTGTGAAAAATTACTTAATTCGATGCAAAGAAGACTACAAGACTGTTTAGGCAACAATGGATGCTGTCCAAAATATTAAAAGTGCGGGATGTGATTAGAATTCTTTGCATGTTTTATGTTTCTATGTAGGTATTGTGTAGAAATTTCTACATTGGTATATTAATATTATTATATTTTTTATAATATTTTATTATATGAACATATATTTTTTTAATACGCATATGTATTAATATGTGTTAACTAGTATTATTTGACAAGGATTATGATTATGATATATTGCATTAGCTTGTAAGTATAATTTTAATATATAATATATGTATATAATTTTAAATAGAATTTTTCAAATATACTTATTCTGTATCAATCTTTCAGTAATAATAAATAGCGGTACTGTGTTTAAGACATGCGATGACCTTGCATATACCGACCGCAGCCGAAGTTCTCACTGACATAGACTGTACAGCGTACGGCGAGGGACATGATATTTTGGTTGACGGGCACTGTACATAATTTGTTATTCGAACAATTGGCTTGTTTACTTGCAACGGCTTCTAAATAATGCGCCTTAACACTACTAAAAATATAGGCATTCCAAGTATGGGGAATTTTGCATGCAGAGTCATTAAAATGCAGAAGTACAGTACAGAAATACAGTGGTTGACTTACAACTAGTATTTGTATAGAACTTCTGGGACAGTTAGATATTTTGTCCATTATTGCTTATTAATTTCTATTAGTATCTCAGAAATACGTGCAGTATATTCATAAACGTTATTATCTTTGTACATTATCTTATTATCCAGATAGTTTTTCCACTTTTTTAGGTCAATTATAACACTGCAATTCGAACAAAGATCAAATTTATTCCAAAACCTTTACAATATATATAATCTGGTTTTCGTTACAACTTCGTCAGTGGAATAAAATTGACATTTATTACGTGTCAAAATATAAATAAATAACTAGTCATGCCTATCAACAAAATTATCTACAGACAAAGAAATTCAGTGATATGTAGGATTATGTTTACAATATAGTGGACAATTTAAGATATTTTGAAATGTAAATTTATAATCATAACAATAATGCTCCTTATATCAATGTATTTTTTTGTCAAGCTCTAATAATTCTGTTCAAGGACTAGGGAAAAACATGGCAAAAAAACCAAGTCAACGACTTAAGTGACAAAATTAAATACGAATTTAAGAAATCAGATATAAACGTTACATTTACACCATACAATAACAGACAGGTATTTACAAATTTAAAAACTAAGATTAAAAAAGATAATCAAAGTAATGTATATAAATTAGAATGCAAAGACTGTAATAAATGTTACGTAGGGCAAACTAGACAGTATTTAAAAAACGACTGTATAATCATCAATACACTGTAACGCAACATGGCCGCGGAAACTGCTTTGTCTAAGCATTCTAAAGAATTACGACATAACTTTGATTTTGAAAATGTTAGGATTTAAAAAAAAGAAAATAGTTATAAAAAAAGATTAAATAATATACATTAAAAAAGAAAATAACGCGGTCAATTTTAGAACAGATATAGAAAATTTAAGTATTATTTATAATAATTTAATCACCTAATCACGCCTGAATTTTATAAAATTAAGCTCTTGACTACACGAAGTTGTAACGAAAACCAGATTATATATATTGTAAAGGTTTTGGAAGAAATTTGATCTTTGTTCGAATTGCAGTGTTATAATTGCCTTAAAAAAGTGGAAAACTATCTGGATAATAAGATAAGTTAAAAAAGGTCATAAAAATACATATATGTATCTTTGTACACTATATCACTATACAGTTGCAGTAAGCTAGCTTAATCGTATTCTATTATTACACCGTAAAAACATAGAGGTTACAGAATAAAAACAAAACAAGAACCAAATTGCTTCAGTTAATCACGTAACCTGTAACGAGAAAAATTTTTCTCCTTCGACGAAGACACACGTTCATTAGATATTATTAATTATGTGTGGGGGCATGTATGGTTAAATGAGGAGCGTTTAGACACACGCTGGGCATTTAATTTTTTAATCTACCGAATAAATTAACCTTCGAGCCAGTTTGTCTTCCCCGCTTTGTTTGTACTTGTTTCAGAACAATTATTGCTTTCATTAATCGAGCGTCTGGAGTTGAACTTGTGAGCGAGAAGTAAATTGATATATTACGGGAGTGATATGTTTAAATCGTTCAACAAGAAATCTGTTTTAATACTTAATTAATGGATAAAGATGTACATTCAGATTGGGTGTGGGCATTTAGGTTAGGTTGTTGTAGGTTTTCTGTTACTGAGGTCTAAATTGATTATTAGTAGTATTATAGTTTATACTAATTATTATTAGTAATAATGTATAAAAAAATTGCTAATAAAATTAATAATAACTAAATAGTATAGGGCTCTTGCTATAACATTTTGTATTTTTAATCATTTTCTAAAGTAGTTTTTTGCAATTTGCAAGTTGCAACTTCTCTATTTTAACAGAACTTTGGGCACGCAAGTAAAGAGATTACTGATAAGATTTCTATGGAAGAATAAAAAAGGCGGCTCTACACAAATAATTACTTTGTAACACCCAGAAGGAGTAATTTCTTCAACTTCATATTTTGGCATCCAAATGGCTTAAAGCATGATAAGAATGTCAACTACACACAGATTGGTGTAATTAAAAAGTAGATATTAAGCTTGAAATACACACAAATAAAAATGTATGTGCGTATGTATGTGAGAGGATTGATACTATACTGTGACTAAACTGAGCGAGAGGCGACAACGAAACTATCCCCACTTATACATGTACATACTTATATGTAAATATGCGTGCGCTAGTGTGTGTATACGATTGTCGTATATTAACTTTAACTTCAGACAATCGGTATATCATTGATACTTTTTTCGAAAAAAAAATCTCTTTTCTGCGAAGAGATTTATAGTCATGAGAGCTGACTCATATAGAAAAGTTTAGTTATTGCGTGTCTGTCTACGCGTGTTAAGTGTAACAAAATGTCTAGAGTTCGAAGACGTCAAAATTATCACGGTGTTAGTGACTTTTACAGGGATAGAATTGTTGCCTATCTATGTGTTTGTTTGTCCTATCGCAAAATTGGCCGTCGTGTTAATTGTTCTGCAATGACGGTAATGCGTGGGTGTCGTGTGTGAAAAGAAGAAGGTAGAAGAGCACAAAGAAGACCAACTGGTCAACCGAGGCGTACCACAGAGCGTAGGGATAGGCGCTTCAGCGTACTCTATATCGCCACATTTGGACGAGCAGTTGGACCTTTTTCACTGTCTACGATTAGTGCTTTCTTTGACTGCGGACCACTGCCGTCAACGCTTCAACTGGTGCAGACAACGGCAGCATTGGGAAGCAGAATGGCATAATGTCATCTTCAGCGACGAATCACGATTCTGCCTAGGTATCAAGGAGCATGTCATATAAGAGTGACGCATTCCACGCTAAAAATTAGACCCCTACTCGAACGCCGCCCCCAGTCATATGGTAAAAAATTTGTAAACAACGGCGATGGCGGCACTTTTAAATGAGTACAATGCTTTTTTTTGGTTCTACATATACTCTAAATACGTGTTTCGATCTTGTTTGATCTCATCAGTGCGATATATCTATAAATATAGAAATCACAGACACGTATTTACGTGTATAAATAAAAATAAATTCTGGTAAAAAATAAAGTTAAACTCTAACAAAAATAAATATTTAAAATTCAATAAATGACATGTATATAAATAATATAACATTCTCCTGCATATAATAAAAATACATTAATAAATAAAACAATAGAGTCTTGAAAAAATAAAATAAACTATGTGCTCATAACAATAAATAAACTGAAATTCTAATAAACAACTACATAACGTAAGGACAATTCTTCATATGCACAAAAGACTAGAAAACCCTAAACGTCTTACCCTCTACAAATGCATCAGCTGTCTAATTTTTCTTGCGTTTCAATTAACAGATCTCTCATTAGAAGGCTGACAAATATTATCATGAAATTTCCTAATAATTAAAATCATAGATATATTTAACAACTCTTCTTGAACCAAAGTTTGATGACCTGAATTAACACAAGCATACCATGAAAAGCTAACCTTCCGCAAAGTTACCAACATTTTCTTCTGAATAGAATTTACATGACCAAATGATATTAGCAAGACAACCATCCTATCGTAAATGTTATTAACATATAATACCAAACTAAAAGTGGGATAAAGAAGATTATTTGAATCACCACATTCCTTAAACATTTTAAATGTATGTTGAGGTTCTACGTTAGCAGAGAATAAAGAAGATTTACAAACCTCACAATCGGGTAAATTAAGTTTTTTTAGGAAGAATCCAGAGACATAGGTGACACCTTGATAATTAAAATCAATTTCTTCATTAATCGGAACATTTCGAGATGAAGCTTCTAGTTCGTTCTTATCCAATGCACAAGTCGTAGCACTTTTAGGTTCAATAGAAGTCATAACAGATTGCAGATTACTTAAGATATGCCCACTATCCTCCTCACAATTGAACTCGATAGAATGAGAAGACACTAAATTATTTAGAATACAAGTTTTAAAATTGGCAATGAACTGATGACAACTCGAATTTGTATTACGACCACCACACGGACGTATGACACCAACACCAAATAAATTCTCCAAATTACTTATAACAATTAATAAAATAAAACAACAATTGATAGTAACAAAACTTACCCGCAACCCCGGAACTGGTGCTTCTTTTGTTCATAACCTCACCTTACTCTACTACAATTTGTAATCACTCCGTCATCATGACTTGCATTTTTATTGATTTTTATTGTGTCCTCAATATTGTACACCGTTGCCATGTCACTTCCTCTTATAGTTAATCATAACTATTGATAGATTTTTTAATGATAAGAGCAACAAAAAGATTTTTTAGTGAAAATATCGCTATAAACTGGCTCATATTTCATACCAAACCTCTTTTGATGTTTGATTATAATTTAAATATAAAGCCTACAAAGACTTGGCAACCATACCATATTTAGTTTACCATCTTCTTCGAAGAGGCGCGCACATCTTGCGCGAAATTTCTAATTTGAAAGAATTAACCGTGCTAGGTATGTACGATGGCCGTAGAGGGGTACGAAAGCGGCGTGGGGGGCGACGCGATATTGAGTTTGCTGTTGAGAGGCACTATTGGAGTAATGGTTTGGGGGACTATTGCTTAGCCTATTGGTAGCCGATCACCACTACGTTTATTTGAGGCAGTGTGACAGCTGCGCGTTATACTAATAATGTTCTACAAACCATTTTACTACCATATCTAGATGGCCGTCCACACGTCGTTTTTCAGCAAGATAATGCACGTTCCCATATTGCTCGCCGAACTATAGACTTTCTGCAAGAAGCAGGCGTTAATGTTTTGCCGTTTCCCGGATTTAAACTCCATCGAACATCTGTGGGTTATCATAGAGAGGAGACTGTCTACTTTGCACCACCGTCTACAAACTTCGGCGCAGATAATCAACGAAGTTCAAGTTGCTTGGAACGTAGTGCCACAAGCAGATATCGACCATCATATTTTGTTGATGCCTAGATGTGTACAGCAGTGTACTCCGCTACGCGGTCGCCAAACACATTATTAATTTTTTTTCATGTTACATGTTAATAAAATTTCTTGCAAATGTCATCGTTTCATTCCTGATGTAAAACTATCACATTGCCAAAAAAGTTAAGGAAATGATTTCTTCTGGGCGTACCTAACACTTCTAATGTCACTGAGTATAATATTAAACCAGCAATTAAACCTTTATACTAAAAACTTATATTACGGGCTTGCCTAAATGTATGTTTATATTCGCCGAGACACTAAAGAATGCAGTGCAAACAATTTATAATCGTGTGTATGTATTAACGTACCTAGATGATCAATTGCTGGCTAATTTTTTCGGCGGCAGTGAAAGAGAACAATTGCATGATGTTGTTTTTCCAAACAATAGAAGTTATTGCACTTAAATTTGTAGTTTATCATTGTTGATTCTAATAATTGTGCCCTTTTTACAGTAAATATTAAACTGCTTACTTATTTTTTATCTAGCGTTGTTAAAAATTAAACAAAAATTTATCTCGTAATTAATTTTAATAGCTCCTGGAAAAAATCAATTAATGATATGATTCTTATTATGGAGTATTGGTAGTAGTTATTTTTTAGTAACCTCGTCTATGGACGTGCATTTTTCTTTTCATAGAACTACAATGGTGGTTCTGAAAAGGACCGATTGTTGAGGTGAAGCAGGTGAAAATTTATAGTAAATGTTAAATGTGCCCGCCTTGTGAACGAAGACAGGCGTCTATCCGTCGGTGAAGATTATCACGTAATCGTTGGAAGATACCTGGTTCCTCAGGCATACGTCTTGCCGCTGTAAAAATACGTTGGCGAGGATCTTCTTCGGTGTCAATTTCGTTTCTATCATACACTATTATTTTGATATACCCCCCATAGAAAAAATCTAAATGATTTAAATTCGCACTACGTGCTTGCCATGGTCTCTGTCCTGCACGTCCAATCCATTGAAAATATGAAACGTTGAGGAAATCCGCACTGTTAAAGAAATGTGTGGGGGCGCTCCATCGTGCATGAACCAGAGAATTCTCGTAAGTAATGGCACATCGTCGAGATATTCGGGTAATGTATTTTGCGAAAACTCTAAATAATTCGCTCCATTCAGTCGTGCAGGAAGTACGTGCGGTCCGAGTAGGCCATCACCGACAATTCCTGCCCACACATTCACCGAAAAGCGGTGTTGAAAACGACTCTGTTGTATAACATGTGGGTTTGCATCACTCTAATGATGAGTATTAGGGAAATTTAAAACACTGTTCCGGGTAAAGCAACATTTATTCGTGAATAGTATTGTTACGTTTTAGGGTTTTTAAATAATCTTCAGGCGATAATGTTTTCACAAAAGCATTTATTTAAACTAATTTACACTTAAGAATTACTTGGTAACGTAGAACACTAATTAAACTATTTATTTCAACTAACACAAATTTATGTGCACGTTTCGTATTTATATTCACAGCGTCCGTTCTAATTACGCGCTAGTTCAAGACTGTCCCGCATACGAGATTGTCACCCTTATATACATAAAATATAGCTTCTAGAAGTCTCTACACTAAACTAGACTGTTCTAGAACGCCCTCTCTAGAATGTCTCCAGAAAACACGCGAACCATCCATATATCATAATTACAGTGCACTGCGTAATCCATTTTAAACGGCTTTGTCGCTAGATGGCGCCATTCGTAACACTGCCCCCTCCTTAGGACTGTTCCGTCCCGGAACAGCGCCGCTCACCGGCTTCATGGAGATAACGGCACTCTGGTCCCTTTCTGCATTCCGATTTCCCAAAGAAATAGCAGGGCACGGTCTTTCTCGTCATTCCTGTTCTTCGGGGGTTGTAACAGCAAACCACGATTTCAATTCCAGTATGTCGAAACAATTCTTCGATCATACTTCTCACGATTCTCCAATCCAATCCATCCAATCCGCATCCTAGCTTTGGTATGCTCAGTCTGTTGAGGCCTTCTTCTAGCAGGTATTCCCTAAGACTTTCCAGAGCGTCCCACATCGTGCGGTAAGATGGTTTTCCAGAACTTGACTCTTTGGTCACCAAATAAAATAAGGGCCGGTTTTGAACAGTTTGGTATAGGACTTTTCCAATTTGTGGTTGCTGTTTCTTCAAACTCTCGGTCCCGCCAAACTTTTGCCGGAAAACGTTGGCAATTCCTTTCTGCATCTTAAGGTCTTTGGCAACGCAGTGTGCCAAGGCGTGGTTTCCGGGGGCCAGAAATAGGTCTTGCTGGATTTCGGTCGTGACAGCATGACGAACCTTGCGTCCTTGTCCGTAGTTGGCCATGAATTCGTCGTAAGTAACCTCGGCACTTGGAACGTTACAAACCCGGACATTCTGTTCGTTGTTTTCCTCGTGGTTGTTTCCGAGGAATGGGGCTAGTCGGTTGAAGTGGACCACTCTTGGTTTACCGCTCGGTTTCCGTCTGATGCGATAGATTACATCGTTAATCCTCTTGAGTACCTCGTAGGGTCCTTCCCATGATCGCTGTAGTTTAGGGGAATATCCACGACGGCGCTTGGGATTATACAACCACACAAGATCTCCTCGTTGGTATGAGTTTTCGTCCGCTTTAATGTCATAACGCTCCTTCATTCGGTCACTTGCCTCATGGATGTTGGTTCTTACGGTGCTGTGGATCTCATCCATTCGCTTCCTGAGGTTGGACACGTAGTCTTCTCCAACTACTTCTTCATCGGGCTTGAAACCAAACTTCAAGTCGCATGGTAGTCGTAGTTCTCTACCAAAAATTACGTTGGCCGGGCTTTCACTTGTCCTTTCATGAACTGATGCTCTATATGCCAGAAGAAATAGAGGAAGTTGTTGATCCCAATCACGTTGGTGGTCGGCGACAGTTTTTGACAAATATTTTATAACTGTTCGATTCATGCGTTCCACCATGCCATCAGACTGTGGGTGCAAAGCAGTGGTTCTGGTTTTATGGATTCCCAATATTTTGCAGAGATCTTGGAAAACTGCTGACTCGAAATTGCGTCCTTGGTCGGAATGTAACTCGAGTGGCACACCAAAACGGCAGACTAATTCTTTGACCAGCACTTCTGCCACTGTAGTAGCTTCCTGGTTGGGTAATGCGTACGCTTCCACCCATTTACTGAAATAATCCATTGCTACTAAAATAAATTTATTTCCACTATCTGTCGTAGGAAATGGACCAGCGATGTCGATTGCAATCCTTTCGAATGGAGTACCCACGTTATATTGCTTCATCGGGGCTATTCTTCGCTTATGAGGTCCGTTGGCGGTGGCACAGGTTACGCACTTCCTACACCAATCTTTGACATCTTCTTTGCAATTTATCCAATAGAAGCGCTCTCTGACCTTTTCCAAAGTCTT
>SMLS01074130.1:0-46448 GCA_004785975.1 Popillia japonica
GTATAAATAACTGTAATAACTGTCAATAAACGAGGTTAAGGCAAAATCACTAACTGCAGAATGAATTGTATGTATATGTATGAACACAAAATTGTTAATACTTGAAGTAAACTGTCTCACATAATCAATTGAACGTGCTCATAGGCATTTTGGAGGTGCGATTAAAATATGGCTAGACTGTTCTCAGAATTAACGCCCATCGATTGTGGGACGACTACAACAACTTTATCAGTTGGTTTGCTTTGCGTTTTGGTCACCATCAATAGGTGTAGTTTCGGATTTTCTTGAATAAACAATGGACAAACCAACGAATATCCGATGCTAGTCGGTAGAATGCGAAACGAAAAAACTTTGTGCTGTGTGTGCTAAATAACAATTAAAATCAAGTGAACTTAATAATATTATTCAACTCCTTGTAGAGGTAGGTCTTCATATAGTTCAAAAAAGTACAGAATTCTGCAAAAAGTATCCTCCTAAGCAATAAAGTCAAAAATTGCAATACTAGCGTTTCTGCAACTATTTGATGCAAATTGAAATACTCTGGTATAATTCAGGCAGTTTTGAAGCCTGGAGGTTCACAATTTTTAATGACAGTAGTAGTAATTAGTAAAGCAGAACTGACTACATTAAATTAAATTATAAATATCATTCGTTAAACTGATATATGTACATATGTATGTATTCCCATTTACCTGGCGTTACTATATGTAGATAGACTACTTCCTTATATTAGGTACGGTTACTTATATTTGCCGTGACGATGCAGCAAGTCTCGTAAACGTGAACTAACGAATAACTTGTTGAAATACGCTTCATTTCGTGTGCAAGATATAACTTGATTTATGACTTTTTATATATGAATGTACAGCAGGTACTGTAATCATTTTTGTGATGCATCTGCAACTCTCTTACTATCCAAAGAAAACTGAACGAGAAATTAGCGGCGAGAACTCACAATGATTGCTCGTAGAAGATTAAATCACTTCATTAACACAAAACGTTAATTTACGTCACTCTGAACTATATTTGATTTTAAATATCCAGTTATTCTACCTAATTCAACTAAACATACAAGAACGCAAATAATAACGTTAATTTTGTAATTTCTATAGCAATACAAAATATTGTAACAAGGCCTACAAAACACATTTACACACGTTCTATGCACAGTAAGAACTACAGTGGTAGTATTTTGGAAGTCAAAGAAAAGAAAGAAAGAAAAGACCACAAAAAATAAATATACTGAGTAAGTAATATATTATAATGCACGTCATATATTATAAGTGGTTTAAAATGTATTCATAAATTTTCAGATCAAACTGTAGACTATGTTTTGAAACAGTAGTGTGCATAAATTAACGACAATGCTTTTCACTGTGCTGTTTGGTTAAGGTAATTTTAGAGTTATCCTTTTCCTAGGAAAAATACGTTCATCACAGTATTACAGCAAAATTGTTAATATTCTTCACTATGACATAAGTCTAATCTTTAAATTTAAAATAAATATACAATACTTATGCAAACTTTAAAAGTTTTTCCTTGATCAGAAATTGTTGTAACGATGATGTAGAGCTGTATTAATAATGATTAAAAGAAGGTAGTCCGTGATAAAGTGTACGTGCAATATGTCAAACAAAAGAAATCACTTTTCTACTAATATGTACATATATTATCGATATATATTGAGTTAATTCAATTATTTTTATTAAATTTACAAAAATGATATTTCGGAAAACTACATGTGCCGGTATAATTGTTATGGTAATTCTGTCTGTTCCTTTTAGATATACTTATGAACTTTCTTTTTTTAGGCTTTTTGGGTGCCATTACAAAATAATTATGACGACCTAATTCTCACTTAAAATTTAACAAAACATAAGAACCCGATAATAGAAAATTACTGAAAGCCTTTTCAAAAAAAATGGATAAGAATGAACATAAGAATATATGTATGTACATATATGTATGTATGTACCTATATGCATAAATTGCTAAGTTTTTTGTGATGCTTTACACATAATTGACACCTACATATAAAAATTGGCTGCCACATGAAACAGGGCAATTACAACAGTACAATTTGTGTATACTAAAGAAACGGTTAGGTGTAAAAATATTCATGAACCATTCATAATTATTGTGTATACTGGAATGAATTCTTTCATCACAGGCTGTTGGACTAAATTTACACGAAACGAAATTTTGTTCTTCCTTTGTGAATATATGATTATAATTTTAACTAATGAAGCATGGTTTAAAACACTACATACGAATTGTTTCGTATAGATTGGTCATTTAAAATAAGGTATAATCATGGGCAATTACTCCGGTGATACATAATTGTAGAACTGGCTTCTTCAACAGATGGCTTTCTTGGAATGTATATAACGAGATGGAAAAGTTTCAACTAAAGTCATTAAATAAAATTGTATTATAAAGTTAATTTTTTGTAATAATATAATCTGAATATATAAAGGTACATATTTCAGAAATTGGTAAGTTAATTTAAAATACATCGGTACTGTTCGAGATTCTATTATATGCTTTGTAAACGAATGTATTTACTTGAGCTTTGAAGCAGTTGAAAAATTAAATGTATTATGGGAACTGTATCTAGCTATACATAACTTAATAATAATAGTTATATTACTATAGTGTAGCAATATCAACCTTTTGCTTTGATAAACTAAGTTTATTGGAAAAAGAAATATGACAGAATTAATTAAATGTTTTTTTGAGGAGACCTATAGGTTCCTATATAGGTTCTATAAAACTGACCCCCAATCCAAACTTGTTTTGGACCAAGAATCAAAATATCCCAACAACTAATGTAAAATTAAAAATATAGAATCAAAATGTTAAAAATAAATGCAGATAAATCATAAGATCGACTTAGACAATAAGATTATATTTTAAAATTAAATGTTAGGATTATTGTAAGATGCAGACATATCTGAAGATTGACAGTTCTCCTAAATGGTTATTTGACGTTTATCCTATAGAAATTTTCAAAAGTTGTAAATCTTCTAAAATACAAACCCTTCATCAAAAAGGCAAATTAAATCCTAAGACTTCCAATTTACAATTAGAAGTTTGTTCTGTACAAATTCCAAATTTTAGCACATCCGACAATCACAACAAACAATTAGATATCCGAGAGCAACCCTTGAGAAGAATCTTGCCAGAGGTCTCCTAAAGGAGCTAAAACAATTGGTCTCTTACAATTAGTTTTGCTACGATAGAAAGCAGACCTGTTACAGATTATCCTAAACATTGTAAACAACGATAGAAATTAATCTACAAACTCCTAATTTCAATTAAATCTAAATTCTAATCATTCCATTATCATCAATAAACTGACAACAAGAGTAACATATCTTTCCGGCCAAATTTCTTAGAAAAATTGCCTAAAATTCTAATTCGCTCTTCGAAATTTTAAGATAACTCAAGCGGAAGCAACCTGAGACCCAATTCCCGCAAAACCTATATTCCCATTGAGATTGATCACTCCCAGAGGATATACTAATCTTGAGACGCCAGAATCTCGACATCCCGGAAAACATCACAGTAACTTTGACAAGACCTTAAAACCGTAAAGTATTTTTAGTTAATGTCATGACTAGATAAGTTACTATACTATAGTTATACTATAAGAAAGCCATTAGATTAAGTTTATTTTTTTGTTGTTTGATATTTGCAATTAAAAAGTAGTTTACATAGTAGGTTTGTCGAGTTGATTTTACAAGTGTAATCGGAAACTAAAAACATTAGAAACCATATAAAAAAATATTAATAATTTCAGTCACTTTTAAATTAGTTTTATTTAAATTACAACTCACCAGCACAATTAAAATCAATTATATAATAAAAGATAAAATTAAATCAGAGAAGCCGAGAGTACATCAGAGATCGTTGAGGTTAAGTCTAATAACGCAAAAGTTATTTCCATTTTCCAAATTTATAATAACGCTAAACAACTTTAGAAAACAATTTACTACGGAAAAAAAGCAATAGAAAAAACATTGGAATATAACAGTACCTATGTCCGAAAAATTTGGCAACATATGGGAAAGTGTTTTATTTGCAATATTAGGAAAAAAAGTTATTCTTTATAAAATCTTCTGCATGGTCCATAAAGCAAACAGCAAATGCTAGAAGTCAAAATTTTTCAATGGTGTAGGAGTTTGCTTTAAAAATATGAATTTGATAAAAGAGTAAAGTACCTTTGTATTTGACAATATCGAAAACTTTAATTATGGAAAGTTGTTCAAAATAGCAAACTATGTTTTAATATGCAATTAGATCAAACTACTTAATTAAAAATTACGTTTAAGTGCACTTACTGGTTACGTCACTCGTTATCAAATTGCAAAATTGATGAACTTTGATTTCATATGACAAGAATTATCACAAATAGTAGACAAATACGTAATTAGAATTATTTATTTTTAAAATGCAACATCAAACATTACATGCATGAACAAGGAAAATCATGACTAAATACGTGCTTCAACATATCCACCCTTCCTTTCCAAGCACTTAATTGTTCTTTTAGAGATTTTTTTTATTATATTCCTAATAACAGCTGGAGTAATATCGTCACATGCTTCCTGAATTGTTCTTTCCAAATGATTAATATTGTCAAATGGTCTTTTTGCATACACTTCTTGTTTCAAGTATCCCCAGAAAAAGAAGTCTAGTGGATTCAGGTCCGGAGACCTTGCAGGCCAAGCAAATCTTCCAATTACTCGTCCGTTAAAAGTTCGTTGCAGATATTTTCGAACATTTCTCTTACAGTGACATGGCACTCCATCATGTTGGTACCATATAAGTTGTCTTTCTATTACTGGTAGGTTATCAATAAAATGGGAAATTTTATTATTCAAAAATTCTAAGTAACGTTCAGCATTCATAGTATTTCAGAAAAGAAAAGGTCTGATTATTCTATCTTTAAGAATTCCACACCATACATTTGTTTTAAAGGAATATTATGTCGCGACATTGGATAGCAAAAATAGGATTAGTGTCGTTCCACCAGCGGCAATGTTGTGAGCTAACTGTCCCATTGGAAGTAAACGTTGCTTCGTCCGAAAAAAGTATACAGCGTTCTATAGAATGGGGATCTTCTAACTCCCCTTGGAACCAAGCACAGAATTCAAACCTTCTATCAAAATCTTCTGGTTTTAGTGTTTGAATGAACTGGGGTTTGTAGGGTTTAAATTTGTTAAATTTTAATATTTTTGCAACTACATCTTTACTTACACCAAACAACGCCGATCTCTTCCTTAATGAATCTTTAGGATTTTCTACTGCTGAGAACATTAATTGGTTTTGAATATCTTCATTAGGGATCCATGCCTGATGTTTCTTCTTCAATTTATTATCAACATTTCCAGAATCCTTGAATTTTTTCATTATTTTACTAACTGTGGCAAAATGTACATTTTATCATTTTTGTCTGTTGTTAAAAAATACTGCAGCTTCAGGTTTTGTACTTATCTCTGTATCTTATCAACAATTAATACAATTTCAATTTTTTCTTCAAGACTCAATTTCAAAGGCATTTATGTTAGTTCATGCAGTATAATCAATACAAACTGGCGTTTTGAAGCTTATTGACATTAGTTACATTTACGTTCAAATTTCAGTGCACACTAACTGGATAAAATCCATTATAACAAAGGTTAAAGGTGTTAAATTCGTACTCTTTTAACAAAACTTGTAAACGACTTAAAAAAATAAAATAAATAATAATAAATTTTTGACATTTGCTTTTTACTTTATGGACCATGCAGAACATTTTATATTTTTTTCGTAACATTACAAATAAAAAAGTTTCTCATATGTTTCCAACTTTATACTGTATATGTACCTATATGATATTTTCCCCGAGACACGAGGATTCGCCTGCTCCATGCCAGATCAGGTAATTGTTACTAGATATTAGGTACAGAAAACATATTATAAATGTCGTAACCGCAGCCTCGAATGTATACGGACTATGTGCAGAAAAGCCTGAAACAATAGATCACGTCATATCAGGATGCACTATGTTAGCAGGTACTCAACACCCAGAGACATGACAATGTAACTCAACTCCTACATACATGAAAATCTTCTCTTTGGAAAAGTAGTCTACTACAAATACTCACCACTTGCAGTAGTAGAGACTAAAATCTCTAGGATCTATTGGACCAGAGAAATAATAACAGATAAAACAATAATTAATAACAGACTGGACGTAATGATAATCGGCAATACCAACAAGATGATATACTTAATTGATGTAGCAGTGCACAGAAAAACTGGCAAAATACTTTGCTCTAGCGGAAGAACTGAAATCTCTATACATATATGGAATCCACAACAGGTACGAATACTTTAAATCATAATTGGAGCAATAGGCCACATTCCTGCTAAGCTTTTTGAAGCTCTGAAAGAAATTAACATCCGATCGAATGTTTACGGGGATATGCAGAAAGCTGTAATTCTTAAGACTCGTGATATTGTGAGAAGACTGTACATTGAAGCTAGTCATTCAACGTGAGATATCGTTTTTCTCTGTTAATTACAATTAACGGTATTAAACATTGTATATCTATGTAAATTTTTGTATAATGAAAGAAGAAGAATGCAAATCATACTCGCAAAGTAATTGCTGAAAAGGATGCTCTAATCATATTCCTAGAATTGAACTCTTGCAAGATATTTTTTTGTACTTGTTTGCATGTTTAACGTTTACTAGAGACCATTAAAACCAGGAGATTATTTTGTTGTAATAATTAATAATAATAAATATTGTCAAATTTAACAAAGCAGTATTTTCTATAAAACTCAAAATTATCTGGTTAGGTAAATATACCAATAAAGTAAATGTTGCTTGAAATAGACAAATCTTTTAGTCGTCAAAGCTTAAAACAAATGAAATAGCTAATTTGAATGCACCATGTGTTCAAAACGTAGAAATAAGAAATAACTGTGATTAATGTAAAGGGTGTTTATCAAGACTATAACCAGCGTTGATAGTAAAGGCATTCTTGATTGTATTATTTTGAGTTCTCTTTCCCAAATTCTTACATATAAAAATGAGAGTTAGTTAGTTTTTTTCACATGTTCAGCTTATGTTATACTATAGCAAATCGTTCTATTCATAACCTTAGTATATGTTTTCATTGCTTTGGCTAGATAATTATTTCGTGACGGGAGATTTTGCGATAATACATGCTTCAAGCACTGCTTCCTAAGAGAGGTTTTCCAGTTTATCTACTTTCATCTCAATTACTTTCAGTTTATCCTTTCAATTTTCCGACGTCTTCTTCTTGTTCCCTTCTATGCAATGTTTTGGTTTTGTTTCTACAGACTTCCTTAATTTTCTCCCTTCCCTCTTTGTAGCAATTCAAACCATTAAATTAGCTCTTTGCAATTTGTTGTAGTTCTACCTTGGAATTGGTATATATCCGTCTTCTTCCACTTCCTTCTTCAGAACTTTTCTATATATTTTTAGTTTTTCTAGTATTTCGTTTTTTGGCATTTATTTTTATAAACCCAAAATTTATTAAATGGGCCAGTAATATCTGAAAGTGCAGGAAAAAGTAATCGTCTTAAGTGAATTTAGTTTTAATAGTTATAAAGGCCACCAATTTTGTTTAGGATTGAGTGGAAAATTAATTATATAATATATGTGAACCTTCTATATTCTTGGTGTCCTACATGATACAAAATGCTATTCTGTTGTTGAATCTCGAAATATTAACTTTCTGTATGGAATGTAGACGGGGTAATTTTCTTCGTAACTTAGCAGGTTTAGCTTGTCCTATTATCAAAGCGTATATGAATGTATACATCATAACCAGACCATTTACATTATTAACACGCTGACGTGTTAATTATATTAATAACTAATGACATTTTTTATGTACACACACATGTGACGGGTTTTTTCAAAATAGCCGTGGAATTTTGCTTCAGGACCTGTGAATAGTCACAAAACAATCTTACACGTTCATCTTGCTCTATTTAAAACTAGCCTATAATTATAATAGCATGTCAAAATGCTTCGTAAAGGATCTATTATTTTCCTTCCTGCTAGTAGGTGATTTAAACAAAGATATATGTATATAATTTACTTTTACTACGCAGGTATAACATATTATGAATTTAATGCACTGGTATGACAATAGTATAATATGTAAATCACATTTAAAAATTCACATGGGTAAGTACCTGCAAAAATCTTATCATATGATTATGGATTGTATAAACAGAAATATTACAACCAATTGAAATTTAAAAAGTAGAAGCGAAGGATGTAGTATGGGAGAAAGGTTAGAAATTTATGCAAATAAAGCTTAATTCATTGTATATTTCGTAGAGCAATAAAAGAAACGTCCAGTTTGTTTTATAAGACAAAATGCTTTGAATAGTTAAAAATGTTATGATGCGACGTAGATACGGTTATACCACATATCTGACAATAAGTTTATAGTCATAAAAATTATAGGTTTCTATCTCCATTGTTATGAAATAACAAGAATGACGGCAAAAGTATAATTTACAGTAAAACCTGTGACTAGCGGCCACTAAAAAAATCAAAATTGTTGGCCGTTATTCAAAGGTGACCGTAAAAAACAGGTGATCACGCCAAATTCTAAGCAAATATTTTGACATGATCGCTATTATTTTTCTTTTTGAAATAAAATTCATTTGGACATTATTTTAAATGATTTTATTTAAACCTAAAATAGAGAATACAGAGACACATATACAGGTACCCTCGGGCTCCTATTGTCACCCGACATTGCACGAACAAGCGCGGCAAGTAATTGGGAGATAGGTGCGTAGATGTGCGGCTGTTCCTTTATCAGCCACTTCATCATCATATGCATCTTGGACGGATATTTAACGTTTGCAAGTATGATAAATAATGTGTTATAGTTAGTTACAGTTACTTATAGTGAATAGATACTGCAGACTGCTCACAGTATATCGCGATAGTCACCCAGTAACTTCACGAGCTCGTGCAATATCGGAAATCGGGCGACCATAGAAGCTTGCCGGAACCGGTATAAGTGAATTAAATATATATAGGTGGTCCACTTCAACCGACTGGCCCCATTCCTCGGAAACAACCACACGGAAAACCTACATACATTTTGTTTTGCGTTCAATGGTAATACATATATGTAAGTATGTATGTATACGTTTACATAGATTGCTTTTATTTTTTGACAAAAAATGCTTCAATTTTTGTTTGCTTTAAATTACCGACCGTTATTGGGAGGTAAATCTTATTGCTTTTATGCCATAAAATATTGGGATCGTCTGGCCGTGGCCGCTTTGTAAAGGCGGCCGTTATTGCAAGGTTTGGAAATACTCTTATTGTAGATTTTTGCAATGTTCAACCTGGGCGTTATCACAGGTGGCCGATATATACAGGTGGCCCTTAACACGGGTTTTACTGTAATTTCATTAATGTAAGTATTCAGAAATTATACGTCATATTTAATTATTTGCTTTTCCTGAGTACCACTGCAGTTCCTGCTGTGTATATTATGTGTATAAAGGTGTAAAGATACTATTAGAGTCGCTAACACTGGCTTTTATCAAAAAAAAATATTTACATGAGAATGACTGTAATAAACGTACATAAAGTAAGAACGCTGAGGCACCAGGGCAAAGGTCAAATGCGACAGCATTTGTACTAACATTATACATATTAGCGAAGGGTAAGAAAACTGAATTCCTGAAGCCTTATATCGCACTCGTACCGAAAAAACCGCACCGTAGATAAACCCTACATGTTTAAAAAAATGTAATGAGGTGACAACTTGTTACACCAAGCAGCTTACGTCTCTTATCGCTTATGTTTAATAAATCTTTTGATTTTGTCTGAAACTAAATCTGTTATCTTTCCACAAAGAAATTCATTGCTGCTAAAGAGACTATTCAATTTATAGAACAATTCCTCATCTTTAACTTTAATAATACATTTGGGTGCTGAGGAAGTATACTCTCTTGATATCGTCAATTAGTTGTAGTAATGCTTCTGAAAAGGTAATACTGGAAGGTGTGAACTATATAATACTTTCTAACTATCCACGAACAAGCAAAAAAATAAAACACAAAAATAAATTAAAAAAAATAATGAGGGTTTCCGGATGTTGACCGTGTCATAGTTAGAAAAATATATACAGTACAAAATAAAAATAAAATGCAAAAGATATACAATAAACTCGACGTTTCGCCACTAATGTAAGCGGCTTCTTCAGGAGCAAGGAGGTTAACTGGGTGGGTACCAGAAGGTCACAGTAACTCGACGTGTAAGCCACGCTAGAGGCGAAAACCTTCTGGTAGGTGAACTTGGAGGTGGAGTCACGAGCTAAGGGAGTATAAGTAACATACCAATGTCAGATCTTCTACAAGATGGTACTTATACTCCCTTATCTCGTGACCCCACCTCCAAATTCGAACGTCAAATCACTTCATTGATCAAATCGTCCAACCTTCCTCCAGAAACACAAAAACGCATAATACCTAGGGAATCCAAACCACCCCGGTTGTATGGTCTTCCAAAAATTCATAAAAAATCATTCCATTCCGACCAATAGTTAACACAATAGATTCCCCCACCTACAGCCTAGCCAAATATCTCGCTAGTACCCTTAAGAAATACACAGGGAAATCTTCATCGCACATTCTAAATTCCTCTCACTTCGTCAAACTCATCTCTGAAATTTCTATCGAACCTGAAGATCTTCTTGTTAGCTTCGATGTTACTTCACTTTTCACGAAGGTGCCCATCACCGATTCCGTGGCTATAATTCATCAGTTATTAATCCAAGACAATCAATCTCCAGATTTAGCCCAGTTAGTCGAAAAATGCCTCTCTTCTACATATTTTACTTTTCAAGAAAAATTCTGTCAACAAACCTCTGGAGCCGCTATGGGTTCTCCCCTTTCCCCGGTGGTTGCTAATATTTTTATGGAAGCTTTCGAATCCACGGTTTTAGAACACGCTGATCTGAAACCGAAAACATGGTTAAGGTATGTTGACGACACGTTCATCGTCTGGTCTCATGGCAAAGACACCCTTCCAACCTTCTTGGATTTTCTTAACAGTCAACACTCTGACATCAAATTCACAATGGAGATTGAAACAAACGGTTCCCTACCCTTTTCGGATGTATTGGTCACTCGTTTGCAGAATGATCACTTAGGACACTCTGTGTATAGGAAACCCACGCATACGGATCGATACCTTCACGCCAAATCGCATCATCATCCAGCACAAAAACAATCAGTGATCAGCTCCCTTGTTCATCAAGCATTGTCAATTTCCCAGCCCGATAATATCAACCAAGAGTTAAAACACGTCGAAACCGCTCTTCTTCAGAATGGATATAGCTCCAGCAACATACAAAAAGTCATAAACAGGCACTGTCATCCACGAATTCCTAAAAAGACACCAGAAACTAACAGTCATCAAATTAGCACCGTTCTCCCCTATACGACGTTACTGATCATATCGGCAGAATTCTTCGTAAGAAAAACATCAAAACCACTTTCAAACCCCTTAACAAAATCTCGCAAATTCTTCCCTCAGCCAAGGACCTGCGATTGTGGTTCAGTATACATTGACGAAACCGGACGCTCAATTCAAACCAGAATCAAAGAGCATCAACGTTAAGTTAAGACGCCGTGTTCAGCGCATTCAGCCTTAGCTGAACATTTCCTCGACACGGGTCACAAAATTTGTTTTGATCAGACATCTGTCGTAAGTAAGTCGCAACACTATTTTCCTCGAAAGATAAGGGAAGCGATCGAGATTAAAAAACATCCTCAGAATCTCAATCGCGACGATGGTTACCAACTTTCTAGCATTTGGACACCGGTCTTTTCCGCTTCAACGGCCAGTGTTTACTGATCCGCATCGCTGCACAGTCGTATATATACCCCTGCAATTCGGTCTTTCCTTGTCAGAAGGTTTTCGCCTCTAGCGTAGTTGACACGTCGAGTTACCGTGACTTTCTGACGCCCCTCACCGTTACCGTGATCTTCTGGTACCTACCCAGTTAACCTCTTTGCTCCTGAAGAAGCCGCTTACATTACTGGCGAAACGTCGAGTTTATTGTATATTTTTTGCATTTTATTTTTATTTTGTACTGTATATATTTTTCTACCTATGACACGGTCAACACCCGGAAACCCTCATTATAGAGACTAGGGCCGTGGAAGCCTTCGATATCTTTAAAAGAAATAAATTGCAAACTTGATCTTTCACAATTAATGTAAACGGCATTTTCAGGAGTAAAATGTGAGCAAGGGAAGGGGACGTTACAGTAACTCGACCTGTCAACCAACGGCAAAAATCTTGTGACTAAAGGTGCACTAAAGAAGTGGAGTGGAGTGGGTAATCATCATCAGAATTGGGATCAATGGAATGTTTCTGTATTTTGATTGCTTATCTTACCTTGCAGTGAAAATTGTGCGGGGAGTTACTTGCAACTGATTGATGAGTGCCGAGGAATGTGTTCTAACGTATGTACCTACCGCTGATGTTCTTTGAGTCTGATTTGAATTGAGCGTCTTGTGTCGCTTATGTAGATCCAGTCAGCATCATAAGTTAGTACACTCGTACTTGGGCAAGGGAAGAATTTGGAAGATTTTATTTGAGGGTTTGTATACGGTTCCAATGTTTTGTTAGGGAGAATTGTATTAATGGAATATATTTATGATGGTGATTTTACCGGAAAAGAGGTGTTAATATATATTTCAGTCAGATAGAATCAAAAAGGCTGTTTGCAATATTGTAGTACCTATAGATAAGCACCAACCTCAGTTATATTTGTGTATCAATTTGGCGTAACAATTATGACGAAAACTTTATAATTGAGATACAATATACTTACGAAAATTGTAGGGTATTATTAAAATCACAAGCCGAATTTTAGTTAGTATTCGTATTGATAATTGAAAGCTTTATATTATACTTAACCTGGCGAAGAGGCATTATTGAAACTTTACGGTTACTGCACTGCATACGAAGAAGTCTTATTTAAGGTCGTTAGACAAGATCGTTGACTTTTTGTGAGGAACGTGCAAGGACGAAATTATACGCATAACGTGTTCTAGGTAATAATCTCAATTATGTCCGTTGGTAGATATATGGAAAACGAAGTTATAAACATGATACTGGATACCTTCGTTTGAAATATTCTATTATAAATTACATTTTCGTAGTTATATATAGCCGGAGATATCACGTGCACTATATTGTAGTAGTTTCTATTATAGAACTTCCTTAATTATAAAATTATTTTATATAGCATCTAATATAGTTTATTATTTAGAAACTTATGTATTAACTTTAATTTTATTTTGAAATGAGCTTTGAGCTATCGTAAAATATTAGTAAAATCAGTTAATTGTATCAGCAAAGTACCGCTACTGAACTGCTAAATCATGGATGGAAAGCTGAACTGTGTTGACTAATTTGGAGGCGTAGGTATATAATCGGGTAACCTAATCAGTGACTTTAAAAATTGTGGAAAAACAAACACGAAGACAGCACTCGATAATTTTTCGGTCATTTGTTTAATATATCATTAAATATGGACATATCTAAAATTTTCCGACTAATTCGGAAAGACGTACTGATAGCGTTGTATAATAAACAAAATTACTGACATTACATACGAATTATAATTTACTGTCATGAAGCCACTCTATTTAGCTAGTATTGTACCCTACAAGAGGCAATAAATAATTAGCTCAATTTTAATATTACTCCGAACTAATTTTACTTGAGTATTCATTCATGCAAATCAGGTTTCATTTTTGCAAAAGCTTTGAGGAAATATATCGAAAGTACTTAATGCATTTATTTATTATAGGCATACATTACATAGTTTTTTGTCAGTGATGAGTGCAACTATTGTGATTTCTGCGCTGTATTTCTTATCAGACTACCACTGTGGTTCTTGCTGTGTAGATTGCGTGAATAAAGATGTTCTGTAGACCTTGTTACAGTTCGACCAAGTAGGCAATCAATATTTAGTACCACTTCTATCAGCCTAGATTTTTGGACCGTAATAACCCGGTTTTAAGTTAACTATCTTTAGTAGAAATTGTTGGCGAATATTTTAGATAATAACACTGATTTTACTAAGGTTGGGCCGTTTGGTACTTTAACCTTTTTGTCGCCTGTTATTTAGCAGTCTTGGGCCGCTACGAATGTGAAGATCACTAGTCCTCACAATGTAGGCTGATCTGGTCGAGGATAATTAGGCGTCTTCGAGTATCCTTCTGATATTGACACCGAGTGGCGGCCTATCCGGGTGCAACTCCCCAGGGTGTTCTCTGAGCTGGTTCTCCGACCGAGAAGACCTTTCGAGGGTTCCTTGGCCAGTGCCATGGCATATTCGTTAAAAGGTGCTAGATCCCGCGGATCTGGGCGTCGGCCATAAACCAGGGAGCCCCGACAATCATTCAGAGCACCCTGTTCTGGAGCGTGTCGAGTCGCTTGATCTAAGACATGCTAGCCCTGGACCAGGTAAGGGCACCGTAGGTGAGAATCAGTCGGAGAAACATGGTGTAAATCAGTAATTTGATTTTTAGGCTAAGAGAGCTCTTACTACAGAGGAGTGGACACCGGACGGCCCTCACCTGAAGGAACTTTGAAATAACGCTAGAAAAGTGTTGACGAAGAAGAAGTGCCTGGGAAGAAGTCCCAGATACTGGACCTGCGAACTCCATGGGATGTGCTCACCCTCCACAGGGATGTTGGTCGGCGGGGGGTTTCGTTTTCTGGAGAAACGGTTAGCTGCGTATTTCGTAGGATTGATCCGATGACGCCAATTGTGGGACCATTTAACCACAGAGTCGACGGAGCTCTGCAGTCTGCGGCAGATTAATGCGTCGTTACGTGAGGTGGTATATAATGCCGTGTTGTCTGCATAGATTGTTAGCCTCGTTTGCAGCTGGCGAGGCATATCGGCGGTAAAGAGGATGAAGAGTTTGAGACCCAGAAGCGATCCCTGTGGGACACTAGCTATGATAGGCCTGTGGGTCGAGACTTCACCAAAGTGCTTAATGCGAAAACTTCTACCGGATAGGTAGGATTGAATCAGGACAATCAGGTTTGGATTACTGCCGAAGCGCCTTATCTTAAATAGTAATCCGTCATGCCACACTAGATAATAACAGCCTAGCGAGATATGAAAGCAATTATACAATTAGGCCATTATACTAGATTCTACAGATAGAAGTGCCGTTCGTTTACTGTGCTACTATCTATCAAGGAAACAATGTATTCACAGATTACAAAATATACTCGTGTTGCAAGGAAAATGAAGATTATCCATCAACACGACACTACGATTCACATGTGCGGTGTAATCTGTAAGGAGTTAATAGAAAAGAGTAGGTGGTTTCGTAACTACTTTTCTTATTCTTTTTTTTAATACGAAACTTATTGTAAATTATGATATACATTTGAGACGAAAGTAGTTAAAGCATAATCATCTATATAAGTGTTGTTAGTATGAAAGGGAAATTATACATGGTAAATTTAATGTGTGTATAATAATATTAATGATGACAATAAGATCTCTGGCCCAACGTTATTCCATTACAGGACAATATTCGGTATACATTTGTGACAAGCTTGCTTATGCTGGACCGTTCTGGACCGACGCCGCTGAACAGAGCCGATTAACTGTATTAATCCTAGTTTTTTTTCCAAACTGTTAGAAAGAAGCAAGAGTGTATTGACTTATTTATAATGGCTGTCAACGGTTTCGAAAACACAAATCTGCATCTCCACTAGAAAACTGGGAAGGAAATCGTCGCCATCCATGAATTTATGAGAGGAAGTAGCAATGATCTTCACATCATTTTTCTTTTTGATAGGTTCTAAAGTAATAGAACGAGAGTCACAAAACTGGTCAGAAGGTCCAGTTGTAATAGCGTTCGACGTTGCTTGGGAGAAGAGGTCCACAAAATTTCCGCGCATTTAATGCGTTCACTATATCCTGAGGCCGTTCAAACGTGCCTTCGCCATCTCTCAGTCTGCCCGGAAGTCAAATAGTGCTGCGTTTAACCTTCATAAAGCTAGTTCCTTAGGGTTGGATTGTATTCTCAGGTCAATTTCAAGGAGATAAAATTGGTACTTAGATATTTTTTTGCACAGAGTTACAAATGATTGTAGTTCGCGTTCATCAGATGGTAAATTACAAACAACCGAATCTAACATTTGCCTCTCTACGCCCCTGACAGTGTTATGCTGCTGAAGGTTAGCACATCTAAGAAGTTGTGAAATATTACGGTTTTACGGTATCGTCATATCACACCATATTTTGTTAATATGCATATTTTACTTGAACTATGCAATTAAAAATATGTTCAAACTCCAACAATATTATATAAGAATACCTATATTGTAGAATTTTGTGAATATTTTTGTTAAAACTGTACAAGGCGCTCTATAGTACCTCGCAAAAATAACAAAGGTAAACAACCAACTAAGCAAAATTCCAACTTATAACGCAACATCTTCGCAACTCTATCATAATTTTTTATTTGCATTGATGAAATTTCGAGTATTACCGGAAGGTTCTAAATTAAGCGAAGTTTTACTCTTGTTTTGCACGAACAGCTTGCATGTGTGCAGCAACGCTTTAAAAGTACTAAATTTTTACGTCTAAAAGTGTTCTTTAAATATCCGTTACAAATGACGTGTAACACACTTACACCTATGAGAGAGCTGGTGTTCAACCTTCAAAGCATGCTGTTTATGAGACTGGTAAGCTCCCTTTGAACTTGTTAAATGTAGTAAAAACTAAATTTATTGGCCCGTCTATTTTGTATTTCTACGGAAACTGGATACAGTTAAGTCCTACCTTTTTATATTCATATAACTGATATTACATACCTAGACAGCTTTAAATTACGAATACAAACTGAAATCAAACGCGTTCTCTGTATGTTAAGGTGGACAACAGAACATCGAGATCATTTTGCAAACGTAATTTAAGGTGTACATAGTGGAAGTACTGCAGACAGCATAAATAGTTACGGTAAAAAACGAATATCTTATTCAAAGCAATCTATTATTTGAAGTTCCACAGCATCACAACACAATTAACATCCTGTAATGATGCCACTTGGTGAAAATAAAATGTTTACGCTCATGAACCACTTCCGCTTATACTGGAAATCATAACCAACTTTGATATTTAAAATCGAATGTAATATTTTCTATTGCTTTTCAAGCTTCCTTATGAGGTCTTATATCATTTTGTATTAAAGGTGCCTTATGTCAAAAATTAACCGTTTTTGAATTATTTTGATTTTTGTGAAATTTTTTGCTTTTTGAGCCTACCTTTTCAAATCACATATCTAAGCCGTGAATGAACCGAATTGTTTCATATTTCTACTGGAGGCGTAGGAAGGTATAAGAGACTGTTTAAGGTCTAAACAGTTAATAACTCTCTTAGAGGGTGTTCTGAATTTAATAATTATTCAAGTAAATTTTCAAATAAGGAAAAATCGCTTTTTTAATTGGAACATCCTGTATCTGAATACACCATACTAAATAGATAAATATTTTACATCGAACAGCTGTAGGTGTCCCTATGTCTATCTGTTATAGTTTTAAAGTTATTAATGACCATTCTCTAAATTGAGCATTACCAAGAAAAATCGTGGTAGTAAGCCATGAAAAGTAAATCTGATCTGTGAAAATTGTCACAAAGTTTACTTCGTGCTTAGGTGATTTTAATTTGTTCAAAAATGTACAGGAAGAATTAAATATTTATTCTAATCCAGATGTTTTGAATTTATTTTATATTGATAGTGAGTCTCTTCAAATTATTGGAAGGACATGTCGAGTTTTTAATGAAAGATACCCACATTTACCACCAATGAATGGAGCTAAATTCAAACGAATAGAACCAAATTTTATTTGTTTTGGTATTCAAGTCAAGAAGACAGTTGCAAAGCTGATTATGGGCGGAGAATACGGGACAGTTTTCGAAACTTTAACGCTGATAATGTAAGAAAAGCCACTACAACAAAGACACGAAGTAGAATTATGCTCGGTTCAGATCGAAACGGAGATCATTTTGAGCATTTATGAATATCATTGGGAACGCATTGTTTGACTTTAATTTGTTATTTTTATTTAATTTTCTTTCTTGTTGATGTTGTTGTTGATGTATATTTGTTATTTTGTTTAATGAATCCAAATTAATACAATTTGTCTAATTTATTTGTCAAGGCTCACCACTAATAATGTTCAATTTAAAAAAATAACTGCCAATAACTGTAAAACTATGACAGATAAACATAGGGACACCTACAGCTGTTCGATGCAAAATATTTATGTACTTAGTATGGTGTATTCACATTCCATTTAAAAAAATCTATTTTTCCTTATTTGAAAATTTCTTATATAATCATTCAATTCGGAACACCCTGTTAGAGATAGGCCGGTCTCCTAGAAAATATTGTTTTAATTTGTTACATATTACTTGAAAACTCCATGCTGTACACCTTGTGGCAGAACAGGTTCGTAGATGTCATCCAGAGGACCTGTTTTCAGAAATAGCATTAGAAACGTATCTGATGTTGAATATATAAAATCGACTTTCTCCAGTTTGTCAATCCTTGGAAGAAGCTTAAAACGGTGTGTTTTTTAATACCTCTGTCGTGCACACCATCACTGATTTAATACATTTTCTATTTTATTTGTAGGTACTCGTGGAAACTAGAGATTGGACACTTTCAATACGTTGTTATATGGAAACTGTCCAATCTTTACTTTCCATGAGTGTACATACAACGCCGCTATAGGTAATATGTACTATTCTTATTTTTCGTGTGTTTATGCATATATACTTTTATAGCAGAAAACCAAATGTATATTTAATTATTTCTGATAGAATTAAATGTCTCTACTTCTATACTTATATCGGTAACAAGCTCGTTTTGCGTCCGTATTCTATCGCATATTCTATTACGAATTATACTCCCATACCGACGCTCATGGCGCGCACGGAAATTGATCTGCTCTGCTTATGAGACAAATTGAAAAACATTTCCAATTTTGCTTGGAAAATTAGAAACGGATTAACTATAGACACCATTGTTCAAAGCCCTTGCTAGTTATAAACCTGCTCGAAGAGTCAGCCGGGTTTCGTTCAGTTTGACCAGATACTGTTGCTCGATTGTATTCATTCGTACTTGCGCGATTTCTTATTATTAATTCGAAAAGTTTTTACATTCAAACAAAACGTTAAGAAAATTCATTAAAGAAAATCAAAATATCCTGTTGCTGTAGGCCGAAATACTAATTTAATTTGATGTTAGATCCCTTTTTCTTAGCGTCCCGATTCCAGGCACCTTGACATACCTGAAGGACTTGTTGATTCAAAACGATTTGAGCCAACAATACGTCCAACAGTTCGACTAACCGTATGATATGGTAGTTTTTACGAACAGCGGGAAGAGACAGCAATGGGTAACTCCTTTTTACCCAACCTCCTTTTTACATAACCTTTTCACGAGCCGTTTTGGAAAGGACTTAAAATCGACGAGCGAATATTTTTCCAGGTTTTGGCTAAGGTATGTAGATGACGTTTTCGCGATTTTCGAAACCCAGAAATGTAACACTGACGATTATTTTAACAGTTAAACAATAATTGGTATGAAACCATAAAATTACATAGGGAACGAGGAAAACGGTCAGCTACCCTTCTTGAATACCTTAGTTATTAGCAATAACAATCGTTTAGAATTTGACGTATGTACCTATATAGAAAAGAAACCAGTACCCTTCGCTACATTCGTTCAGATTCCCATCATTGTGCCCAATACAAAATGGCAAGTCTGAATTTTTTGGTTCATAGACCGTTCATCTTTCGCTTAAGCAAGGTTAGGAGAAAGAGCTTAAAGTCATACAAGATGCAGCCAGGTGTAATGGTTTCCTACCTCAGTTTGTCTATAAGTTAATTAGCCTGTTTAATTATGGGAATTTGTTGAAAAAGTCCACGACTTTTCGAGAAGATGTCACAACCACACCTTTTGTTACCCTCTCTTTAGCTCCCTTTATCTCTAAAGGTTTGAATAAAATCTTCAATGAGCTGGGGCTGTAGGTAACCCTACAAGTAAGGTATAGCCTTTGGAAAAGTCGGGGATTTATGAAGTTACTTGTAAAATTTGTAATAAAAATATATTGGGCAAACAAGAGGTTCCATCTCAACTCGGTTCAAAGAGCATATGGCTAATTTTAAACATAACAGAATTGAGAAGTCTAGCGTTGCCCAACATATTTACGAAAACGATCATAATAATGATCAATCTACTATAAAATTAGTGGAATAGTAATTGTAATCTTCTAAATGTTTTTGAAAGTTTGGAGATCTACAAAAACAAGTCGTATTTAATGAACAGTGACAACGGGACTATTCCACATTCGTCATTGTTTCCATTTTAGGTTTCTTGTTAAGTTGTTTTTGTAATGTTGTTTAGTTTTATTATCGCGTTCATAATCGCAGCATTCGTTTCGAAAGGCGTTGGCAATTATAGTTGGGGGTCCAGTGGGTGATAGTGAACTATAGTGGGCTATATTATAGTTTAGTAAACAACGGACAACATTTTGAACACTTATTACATTGATTTTTTCTTCAAAAAAATATTTCAGATTTTAAAATTGTAATAACTAATAATAAAAATAAAACATCTTCATCAATGAAAGCGCATTTTAAATATAAGGTTTGGTTCCGATGCTCCTAAAATGGAAAATAGCACAAACTAAGAAACTTTCTTAACAACGTCGAAAACGAACTGAACAATTTCAAAAACCTAAACGTCAAAATGTAGTGTTTCAAAAGGCTATTAAAATGAAGTGTTACTAGATATCTCTTTCCATTTAAGATTTTTAAAGGAGTAGCGCCAGAGGCTGGGATGTTCAAGTAAGTGAGCCAATTTTTGCATCTAAAGTTTAGATTTCCAGAAATTTGCGGTCGGACGTTGCCAAATAAATACGCTGTAGGTATTGTAGAGTTATGTAGCTGTAAGATACAGTGCAGTTAAATTCTATTGTGCTTCTCGTTTATTCAAGAAATTATTAAAATTATAGTTTTAACTGAAAGTAAAAAATGCTAGCAATTATGTGTACAACAGGAGAAAATTACAGTTCGACATGTGGAAAATGTATACAATTATACAAACCGTAGAAAAGCGAACTATATTATCTAGTAAAAGATATATGTATGCATGTATATACCAACATAACGTGTATAGATACCAGATAGTACAGTGATCGTTTTCATTTGAAAATGTTCGCAGATTAGTTAATACCCTGTGAAGATTTGAATTAAACATAAATAGTAATTCTCGCAAAGTAGCCGGATGCTTTGCAATTAGTCGTTGAACACAGGCTTATATTACGTGTAGTAATTTTCATCCGTTTGCGTTATTATCAATTTATGTGACGTTGAGGTAGATGCATCTAGATGAAAATATATTATCGAGTATTATGCATTTGATTCATATGGATAAAAACCTTTGCATATAGACGAGATATTAATTTGTGATTAATATCATTTGAAACGAGGTCAATAAATAACTGATTACTGACTGTGAATTAGAATTGGTAGGATAAGCCTACGGTGTTTCTTTTTTGTTTTCCGTCCCTAATTTACTGTTTAGGATATTACGCTAGAAGAATAGGGCATTGAATTCAACGTTATAGTTATATAGTAACTAGTAATAGTAACTGCTAATAGTAGCGGTCTACATAATAATACTTACAATTAGTCATACCAACAATAAGTAGTATGAGAATGTTCACAGATGTGAAACAAACTATTCAACAGTATATATGTATTCTATTCTATCTTTTGAAAGATTATTCATCAGACTTAATACATATTAAGCTTTCAAGGCTTTATTGTTGCTTTCGTCCGTTTTTGTTATTAGCCTGTGTGAGGATGGCGTCCACACCACTTTTTTGAAATCTAAAATTTGATGATCTTCTAGATTTGTTCTACATGCTCTAAGTTCCGTTAACAAAATAATATTAAAAAGCTCCAGAGAAAGTGGAAAAAACTGTTGGCCAGAGAGTACAATAACAACTTGTTTACCTATTGAAACTGCAATATAAAATTTTCGACTGGCCGAGATTACACAGGGAATTAATGCAAATTACCTTAAAAGGCTGAGTTTCCTGGATTCTCAAATTAAAATTGCTATGTTTTTCTAGTGTACTATAGTTTTGGCTTGTTATTTACCGCATGCTATGCTATTTCAATTGGAACTAAATTTATAAGAAAAAATATAGACCTAAGCATCACACATTTCCAATAACTGTGTTTTTATCAGTTACTGTAAAAGGAATCAGGAATTTCATGAATTGCTGTTAAGTAATTGCGTGAATTTATTTGTTGAATGCATTCGTCTAGAATTCCTCCAACTATGTTTATCTATACACATACATTTATGAATAGCTATTAACTCCAACTAGGATTATAGAAAAATAATGAGAAAATTTGAAAAGTAGTAATTTCAATCGGTATCTACACTAATAGGTGTTGTATATACATTATTACAATGACTGTGGATTAGATTAATTTGCCATACAACAGAATTTGTTGCTTTTTATTTTATCTAATATTACATATTATATTATTAATATTCCTTATTTCATGACAAGATAGGCATACTAATTGCAGAATTGCTTCTATTCAAAACACGACGCTAAAGCAGCCAGCAGGAAGAAGCTCACGAATCAATCTACTTAAATGAAAATGCCCATGCCATTTCAGAGGGCCGACACTTAGTCGAGTAGGATACAAGTAAGCTAGACTAATCGAATTACGAAAAGGTGGTCTAAAGGCCGGTTTCTTATCTAATTAAGACGAGTTGCAGTAGTTTCACCTCAATTACTTCACAGGTCTTGCTGTAACCATCAGAATCGGGCGCTTGTGTGTGAAGAGCAAATAAAAAACACACGTCTATAAAAATTGTATTAGAAAAGGTGGGTAGGGTGCATTTTTAGGATACGATAATCTAATCTATAGCTAGGTAGTAATAAATTTGAGATTATTATACAATATACCTGTTTATGTGTGTTTAAATAAGATGTGTTGTGTAATATCGAAATACGAACGAGCCATTCGATAGCCTATCAATATGGTATAAATTATAGGTTTATGGAGTGTTGTTTGTGAGGCAATTGTATATGTGAACGAAATAATGGTTTTAGAAGAATCGTAAATGCATAGCAGGAATTCTGTTTCTTTGTAGCTGTATTAGAAGTATTAACAATCAAAAATTATATACGAGGGACAAGCTAAAATTATTGAGAATAAAAAGGTTGATACAAATTTTTAGAATTTTTATATGAAATATCTTGCCAGTAATTGCCATTTACAATAATGCACTTAACCATTGTTGTTTTTAAAGTTGTTTTTCTATTTCTAGGGCTTACAGTTCTTCCCTTAGGCACCAAATTCTTTTCCTCAAGTTTTAGAAAAATACTACTCATAGGCTTATGCGGGGAAGCTTGAAGATCAAATAAGATTATTCACTATAAGCAACAATAGTAAAGACCACAGTACTTCTCATCGTGAGCATCCAGTTGTCATGGTTGCCTTTACAATGTACAGGTTCTAAGACATTTGAGCGTTTGAACCGTAATAATTTACAAGCCCGACCTACCTACTGCTCAATCTACACAATGTTTTTCCATCGCGGCGGTGTCGACAGAAAGGGATTCTGTCGACAGAAAAAAGTAGCCCATCAATGACCTGCTTGCTTCTCTTTTTGGTTCACGTATTGGCTCTCGTAGAGAGGTAGCTCATGAAATTCCAAAACCGAACATTATATCTTAGAATGAATTTTGAACAGTAAGTTGTACCTAAATATCATTTAAGATTATCTACTTTACTTAAGTTATAGGTATAGCATTCGTATAGACATTCTGCTAAACACAGAAAGCTAAAATAGATTTACTTAGTGTTAAAATTCGAGCAATCAAAAACAGTATCTATGCAGAACTTATCGCGATTAGGGAGTTTCTTTATAATACGGTAAATACTGAACCATCCGAATGTAGTAATGCAGTAAAGAGTAATGAAGGAGGAATCTTATTAACGAACGCAGCAATTAGTACATTTTTAGTCTTTCTACTGTGTCAATATAAACGTTGAAACGTGGATTCAAGTCTGCACAGTTTAGTCGTACGGATTAAATAAATAAGAATAACTAAGAACCCGTACTGTCCTGAAAGGACGTACCTAACAGTCAACATCTACATATAAACAAACAACTTTCTGCAAGATTTATTATATTTGAAATCGAATAAGAAGGAGTTTACTTGAAATAATTAGTTTTAAGATCTCTTTTATTATCGCATTCTTGAAGACTATGAGCAGCTTTTGTTTTGGTTGCTACATTACAAAAATTGTCTAATTCCTTAGTTACCGTTCAAGAGAAGTTGTTTGAAATTCATAGTTACTTACTGTAAGTATATGCATACATTTTATTCATTGGAATAGGCCTTTTGAAAATAATCGTAGAATAAACTTATTTAATTTATTGTCGTTACTTTACAGATTTCGTGGTTTCATGCTAATAAACTGCAAGTAAATATCTAAAATCAAATCAAATTAATTTACCATTATCAAATGACTATAAATAATTGGAACAAATATTTACTTCGCCAACACTGAAAAATTGGTCAGCCTGGTTATGTGATGTAGATATAACTTTGTAGGTTATGTCATTTTGGTTCGACTTTCACTTGGACAGTTGTCTGACAACTCTAAATTTAAAAATCAGACGGACTAACAAACTTACAGAAGTGATGCTAGCTTAAATGGATAATTTCCAGTCACTTATAGTGGCCGGTAAAACTCTAAAATCAATTTAAAAGTAACTCTGTTTTTACAGAAATTACACATTATGGATGAAAGAAATTTACGGAAATAATTAAATTCTTCCTCAATCTTTCAGTTCGTATAGTTGGAGGACATCTCAGCACACATTATGGATGAAAGTTACATTAAATACTTGGGCAAATTAAACGAAAAAAAAATTAAAACTTCCCCTTTTGATGAAACTGTAGACACAATCGCTACCTTTGTGACTATTTATTTCTAAATTTCCATAATGCATTACCCATACAAATTATCTCAAAAACTTCTTTGAAAATAGCTGTCTAGACGTAATAACACTTACCATTTATCTTACCTACTCATTAATAATTGGGCATAGTAAATTGACGAAGAACGCCATAAATAAAAACAACAAATATAATTCCGTTATTAGTAAATAAAATAAAATAATTATAAACTGCCTTCAAAGGTACCTCCTGCATTTCTGATGCAAGCACGAGCACGCTTTCGCACCTGTATACATGTAACTCGGTGAGTTACATTATTTCGCAAAGTTATAGTTGCATCGTTTATTCTGTTAATTAATTCTTCGCGCGTGTTTACTTCCGTAGAATAAACGAGCTCTTTCATGGTTCTCCAAATCTAGAGGTGTGTGCTGAGATGTCTTCTAACCATACAAACTGAAAACTTGAGGAATTGTTTTCGTAAATTTTAACTTTGAGTAAAAGTAAGTAGTGAACTTCGAAAAAAATACAATATCTCGAAAACGTGTGACTTTTGGATAAGGCAAATTGGACTACATATATTGCAAATGATCTCTACTAACACGCTGTAAAGTATGACCGTTTCATTACCAAACACCCTGTATATACTGCGTTTTTTTGTTTCTGAACATATAACGTTAACGTGGTTTACACGTCAAGTTACCGTGATCTTCTGGTTCCCCTAGGGTATCCCTAGATACCCTCTTTGCCCCTGAAGAAGCCACTAACATTAGTGGCGAAACGTCGAGTTTTTTATTGTATATCTTGGGCATTTTTTTATTTGTACGGTATATATTTTACTAACCATGGCACGGTCAACACTCGGAAACCCTCATTATAGAAACTTGGCAATCATCGGCAGCGATTTGAAGATGACAAAATAAAAAGAACTGAGTTTTGCGAAACTATGATAATGAAAATGGAGACATTTTAGAAAAAATGGTTTTTACCGACGCAGCGTCATTTTTCTTGAATGACATCATGAATGCCCAAAACTATCGGTTCGTTCCTACATCTGTGATCTCAATTCCTGTTAGCCTATTCTTTCCTTATTCCAACAGACACTAGTCACAAATCAACCACTACATGTGTAATCTAGCCCACAGATAATGAGGGTTAAAGTTTGGACTGGAATAATTGGCAACACCCTTATCGGTCCGTTCTCTAAAAGTTCTTTGGATAGGTACGTATTATTTCAGAAATACCAAATTTAATCAATGAAAATGTGTGGTTTCAAATGAACAGAGCCTCGCCACCTTCTACTGCTGCTTTCACGCGATTCGTGAATGCAACGTTGCTAGATTGCTGGATAGGGCGATTTAGCGCTATCATTTGGTCACCACACTCGCCTGACTTGTCAAATAGCTTGCTTCTTTGGCGTTATCTCAAGTCTAAAATTTATAATAACATACAGATAGAAAATACTCTGGAATTAAGAGATCGCATTGAATCCCAATCTCTTAAGAAATGCTGCGCATGTTGTTATTATCCGTTATCCTATTGCTTAGGCGGTCACTTCGAACAATTACAATGTTTTCGTTTACCAAATCGTTTTGTTTGACTTTTGTTGTTCATAATTCCAAAATCAGCACCGCGGAGGTGAGGTGCATCAAATCAGTTTTTTTTTCTGAAAATTGTATTGTTTTAGTAAATGGTTTAGTATCTGGTGATCAGATCACATATTAAGTTTACATAATAATTCAAAAAATGTGACTTGATATGTATAAGTTCATTTCTTATGTTCTAAAATAAATTATAAACCTCTCTTATAACCAATTATAATCTGAAAATATAATTTTAGGTCATTTAATTGTTAATCGATTAAAAAGAAATTATGATGGCTTTGACACTAATGTTATTCACAACCACAGTACTATTTTTATTCTCGATTGTCAATGGAATTAAAAGTATTAACGGAACTATTACAATAAGGAATTGACAATCTAGTCAATTTATTCAAATAAAATCTTGGCGTACTTGAATGTTTGTTATATCAAAGAGTGAATTGACTTGCATTGTACAATTGTCTACAAAGCATTGGCTTAACTTTTAAAATTGAACATAGGGCAGTGCTCACTATTAGCCAGGTTGTCCCGCATTTACATAAGAATGTATAATAGAAGGTGGCTCAAAAGTAATGTCATAATTTGAATTGGTTGCCATTTTGTTCTAAATGAAAAAAGAAGAGCTCTGTGTTGATAGAAAGCTTATTTGAAAGTTGAAAATTGATGACTGAAGAAAATTATATCGCTCAAATGGCCACCTCTCGAGTTGATGCATAATTGCGCTAGATTTACGATACTTTGAATTGTTCGCAAAGCATCAAAGTTCGTGGATTTTTGTGGTAAACACAAGGTTTTAAAAAAGCCTCAAAGGAAGACGTCTGGTGCTCTTAGATCTGGCGATCTAAACGGTCAGTTCAAATCTCTAAAACGGGAGATCAGTCAACCTGGAAATTGGTGTCTCAAAATCTCAATAATTGCGCGAGCTGTATGAGTATAGTTGCTCCGTGCTGTTGAAACTAATAGTGACCGAGACCCAATGCAGCAACTTGCGGTAAAAGAAACTAGTTCAGCATCTGCTTGCAGCGCCCACCATTTACGGTTACGGTGGTGCCATCAGCGTCTTCAAAAAGTAAGGGCCAATGACTTTTAACTGCGAATGCCACACCATACACTCACTTTGAGGGTATGCAATGGCTCTTCTTGCATTTCATGCGGATTCTCTGTACGTCTGTACCTAACGCAAATTTTGTTTGTTAACATAACCTCTAATGTTTGTGTAAATGGGATTCGTCGGTCATTATCATTTTTTATACGAAATCATCCCTCTTCTTGCACCAAGCTCAACAGAGTATGGCAGTAAGTTAACCTTCTCCGACGGTCAGCGGTGAACATTATCAATACTTTTGTTGATGTTTGTGGATTCTTTCTGATATCGTCGGCAACAGCAGCGATGTTCTCATTCGAACGAGCCCTACGAGGCCGGCCACTCCTGGTGATATCTGTAGTGTACACAGTTAGCACCAAACGCTTAATTGTTCGAGCACATGGAACACGACGACGAGGGAAATGCCGTACTTCAGGGTGTGTTCAAACTACAGACTGAAAATTTGTCAAATAAGCAGTAACAGTTATTACATGTTCTTGAAGTGTGTACCGCTCCATGGCTTGTTGACAAATAATTCTGGATATATCTAGCAAGAAATGTCCAAGCAAAGTGACATTTAGCGCCATCTGCAAAAATAGAAGCCAATTCAAATTATGACATTACTATTGCGCCACCTTGTATGTAATCTTACAGCTCACTTAATACATATAATATATGTATGTATATACCTGTCTATCAAAGTTTGTATATTGATCATAGACTGCACCATAAATGTTATCTTATGTTGCTGATACTTATTTTATTTATTAAAATTGAAATTGACAATGCCAATTTTATTCCACTGAAAAAGTTGTATAACGAAATCCTGATTTGAAAAGTTCTGGAATAAATTGATTTTTAATCGAATTAAAAGTGTTGTAATTGATCTAGAAGTGGAAATAAGTATCAGCAGCATAAGATAAGTACATAGTCATAAAAATACATATACCATAAATGTTGTAAAAACTGCCTTGTATTATTAAAATCTAGGTGGAAGAAATTGGTCGTTTCGAAGAAACACTAAAAGATTTTCTATCGGGTTAATGCAAAGGCATATAATTACTAATCCCGGTAACTTCTGATCTTTAAACGGAGGTATTGGTTTACGGCTTGTAGTGCCGCTGGGTACAAAGGCAAAAACATCACTTTCGCAGACGCATGAATATTTACGCCTTAAAAATGTTTTATACTTCGTTACGATTCTGTATAGTATGGTCTAATTATCGATTTAATAACTACCTCCGTAATTATTTTATGCTCTGTCGAGATGTTATCACCATCTCAATAGGTGATCCAAGTCCGCGCTAACATGGGCGGTGTACCTATGGAACTCGTCTTAAATAAAAATCATCGAGCCGTAACAAATTTTCAATTAGTAGCGACTACTTAATCATACACAGATTGCTGGTGAACACTTGAGATGCGATATCAAACCACATTGATATAATATCTGACTTCACGTCCACAGTTTAGGTCCCTTAATACTATATATTGTAAACAATAGAATCATGGAATCAACAAGATGAAATGATAGCGATTTGAGGCATTTATCGTAAAAGAGCTTCCAGCTTTCTTCAACCTACTATAATCTCCAGTACAAACCATAAACGAACAGGTAAAACACAAGTAATAAGAAGACGATTATAGTTCAATCTGTAAACAAAATCAAACCGTTCGCATTCAATCACAAATAAATTATAATATGTATGTATTATTATGCGTCATATTATGAACTTAACACATGATGTTTGTAATACTTTACAGAGTAGCAAGAATGGAACAAATATGTGAGTTTTATGGTTCACAATTTATATGCCAAACCATTAAAGAATTATTTTATAAATAGAGATTAAAGGAACGCTAGAGTGTATAATACTAGAAAGCAAAACCCTGTTAGGTGCCATCTAGTCGAATTTTTAAGATTAATATTTAATATAAATATTTGTGGCATTAAACAATGTATATAACATGCGACACAGCTTGGACAGTCAATTTTTTGTGATATCCATTATTATTAACTTGTAGTTATTACTTCAGTCAGTCAATTGAAAGATTTACCTAACCAGAACTATTCCAGGCATATTCCTTGCAGTCAAGAACAGTATACCACAGCAGCTTCTCTATCGTCATTGATAATTAATGCAGTTAATAGCAGTGATTTTTAGTAATTAGACGACTAGTCAATGAAACCGTACAGTAAACGGCTTTCAGATTTAGCAGAAAAGAAAGACTTACCTACACTTTTTCTCCGGTGATACGTGCTTATCTCCTTTCAATGTTCGCAGTGCTATGTATTCGGTAATTTTCTTCTCTGTGTCCTTACTAAGCTTTACGACCGCGTAAGCGCGTTAAATGAGCTGTGCTCCCAAAGAAAATTAATATTGGTTTGAGTTTCAAGCCACAAGGGCGTTAACGGAAATGAGGCAGCAAACGAGCTGGCCAGACAAAGTTCGTCAATCCATCAACGAATGAATACCTAACAAGTTCAAGGAATGGTGGCAAAGATCACCAGGACAAATATAGGCAAAAGGGTTTCGAAAAGAACAGAGGGTTGAATTTACTAGAGACCTGCTGAGTAAAGACAGGAAGACTGTCAACATGACAGTAGGGCTTCTGACCGATCATTATAGACTAAATAGACATATGTATAACATAGGCCTAGCACAGGATACTATCTGCAGATTCTGCAAGGAGGAGGAAGGAACCACAGTTCATATGCTGTGCCATTGCGAGGGTCTGCGAAGACAATGTTTCTAGTACTGGGTATAAGACACTCCACAGCGCATAGCTACATTAAGGAGCCGCTCTTAAAGACGGTGAACCTCATAAAGAAGGAAAAGTTAGAGGGCGCCTTTTAGGATTAGGAGGGATTAAAATAGATCTGCTAGTGTCGCGGAGAAAGAGGTTTGTATGGCCAGTCCAGCCCTAATCTAATCTAATCCAATTTCCTTGTTTCAACGATCTGTTACCACTACATGTAGTTGATGGTCGAAACCACTTTTGTTTTTATGTATTTCACATGTGGAAATAATTATTTCCATTTGCCATTTCGATAATATTACCTTTATTAGCTTTTCACGATGCGGTGCTACTCTTTTTAATAAATTTGTTTTGAGTAATACCTATTACTACCCATGTTATAGCATTAGCGCTATTTTGTTTGGCGTCGGTTTGACGTTGCTACATCTTAAGGAATGCGGACATATTTGTAGTATTGGTGGTGAGCGTTGTGAAAAACTATGTCGCTGGATAATGGATTAAGCACTTATATTATTGCATTTTTATATGTGCACTATTGAACAAGCTATTATTATTGACAAAGAGATTAATTTTACTAATTCTAATAAAAGCCCATATCCAAATACATACCAGAATAGCACAGCAAGTACAATGCAGTGTTAGTAATTACATAAAATGTTCATTATACAGCTTCAAACAATTTTTCAATTACAGTTATGGAAATAACTAATTACTATAAAGCCTTGGCAATAATTACCTACTACTACTTTTCAATTAGCATTAATAGATACTAAATTGTATGCATTTCTGTTATTACTGTTAGATGGATTTGCTCCTTATCAAATAGTACAGTAGTTACAAAAACTATGTATAGAGGTCCTATGCCTCCTTTATATATATATTTATTTTAAACTAATGCGGGACAGAATTGATAATTAATTTGCATATCAATTACATCTCTCATATGCAGACGTGAATAAGACGATATCTGGCAGCAATGATTTCGTTAGTAGGTATAAGCTGCATAAATTTGAGTGACAACGTAATCTAATGAATAAGAAGCCGCCACTACATCGAGCTTAATACTTTTCAGTTTTTTCATTTATAAACAACAGACACTGTAATAGAAATGATATAATAGACACGGTGCATCTTTCCTATTGTTCACTCGTCTCAAGTCGATAGTCGGCTCATTAATATTATACTAGCTGCGTGTCTACGTTAACTTTGATCACAAGCAACACGAAAATTATTTTATAAAAATACCTTTTCAGTGCACGTAACGGTTCTTTATGTAATTCAGATCCAGACGTGATAAATCGTTGTTCGCAGGTGAAAACGTATATAGGAGCAGTCTCCTAGGTTAATCAACTTAATAGTAATATTTCCATTCGGATAATAAGCTGGTTATACTTCTTCCAATTTCTTCCATGGCTCCGCTAATAATATGAGTCTGATTTCAAATACATTTTCTAATAAACCTATTTGTCGCTGTACGCAGATTGTAGCGGTAGTCTGGTCATTATTCATCATAGATATGTTATGAATACGTTTGTCTTTCTTTAGTTATTTTCGTAATATATTACACTTCTCGTCTCATATACCGACTATTATTATTAATGTATATAACACGTCCGTGTGTATATAATATTGGATTAAAATTCCTCAATAATGGTAGGCGATATTATTTAAGATTTTTCTTTTCCATCTTATTTTTGTTCGTTTTGAAATGCAAAAAATACTCTACGTCTGAAATGATCTTTTCTCCATGATGGATACGATAGTCCCTCCGAAACTTCACACTTCTCAACGGATAAAAACTAAAAAAGAAGTAACACGTTCTTACATGTGTATGTATGTTTATATGCATGCTGTCTTTATACTACAATAAACTTTTCGATTTATATTAAGTTTAGTCTGATGTCATTATCGTCTACTGAAATGAATGAAATATTAATGTTATTACGAAGCTGTCGGCTAAATCAAAATTTTTTCGACGTCAAAGATAGCCACGCTGTAATTTTAACAGTAACGTTTAGTCTTTGAATAGGTGACGTGAATTGTGCTCCTACTAGATATGATAATGGAGATGGATTGTTCAGAAATGAAGATAAATTGCTCGTATTATTCAACCTTTCCCTGTACACTGTACATAAGTATACATACATATAAACATACATACGTATATAATAAGATGTGCCCTACTATGTGTAAATAGTCATGTCTTGTACCTTATGGTACGAGTAATATAGTTCCAATCGACATGCAACTATTTTACATCGCTTTTTATTGTTGCATTTTAGAGATAGGAAGTTAATTTTGCGCATTCACTCATATAGTACTGTGACGTATTAATTTATTTTTTAAAACTACATTACAGATTCCATTTATACTATACACTCAGCGAAATTTCCATAGTTCCACATGAACTAATTAACAGAAAATAATGTTTTTCTTAAAATATTCGGCAAACTATGTATTAACGGTAAAGCTTCATTGCAAAGAAAGGCTTATGTAAGGGAAAATAACAATGAAAAATATATGACAGACAAAGTCACAACAGCGAAACTTCTATTGATCCACGTACAGAAAAATAGTTAAACAAAATAAAAACATTATAATTTTTTAATTTTTTGATAAACTTAGTAATGAGTGTTGGATCCTTTATTCAAAACAATTTAGAAAATTCGGTTCTTCTACTGTCTATTGAGTTCGTCAATGTTGAAGCAGGAATCTCATTCCAACATCTCGCTATGGCAGATTTCAGTTCTTTAATGATTTCATATTGGTGATTATTGGCATATGCCTCCTTAGCAGATATTCCCCAAAGATTTTTGGGGAATATTCGCTAATTCTTATCCAAGTAACTCTAAAAATGCTAAACATATTACGATAATTATGTAACAATATTTAGAACTCCGCTATCAGTTATTCTGTGAATGATGAACGACTGGGGTGTAGACTTTGGAATTGCAATTGATTACGAAACATGGCTCTGACGATTTGTGTTCTAAAGTGAAACCGGAAGAAATTGACTGGTGGACGTCCAGAATTATCTGGAACTCTTTATACGAAGCCGTTCAATAGAAATTGTCCATGAAAGATCTCCATCCTACATGGAGTTATTGGATGAAAATCCTTAGGATTGGGCACAGAAATGGTTCTTAATTTCCTCAGCAACATTCTGAGCGAACAAGGATGGCATTTGGTACCCACAATTCTTGTATCTAGTGTGTTTCTACCATATTTTGAGCAATTTCTAATCTGTTTTTTGATAAAATTTTCATCATTTCATTCTTCAATAGGCTTCGTCATCGAAGAAATATGGTTCTATAACTTCGTCATCCTTTAACTCACACAAAATAGGCACTTTTTGTAGATGTATTATTTTCTTATGACTTCGTTTAAGATTCTCGTTAGATTTTTAAAATTGATTCAAATTGTCAACTCGTATGAACTATGGCAAGTCGAATTGGGGTTCAAGTCGGGTGATCCATTAATTTGATTTCTTTTTGTTGAAACAACTCAGTGGATTGCTGCGTTGTATTGCTGAAATATCCAGTGTTGCAAGGGCATTTGTTCAGAAAAATCTGTTAGAACCGTTTCTAGAAGTTCTATATAAGGCTCAGAAGTCATTCATGTCCAAATAAAACATGCAGGAGTTTTATTGTCATGGGTAAAAGCCGCCCAAACTATTGCACTATCGCCACCAAAATTTCTACTCATGGTAACTTCAGTGTTTTTACGCAAATTGTGCCAATAGTATTTAAAGTCCTCAGGTCCGTCCAAATTAAATTTCTTTTCGTCGGAAAATATGACTTTCTTCCATTCATTGTCCCAGCTTATATGATTTTGTGCAAATGTCAATCTTGCTTGTTTGTCAGTCTCCATTAAAGGTGGTTTTGAGACCTTTTTCTGCAATCTAAAGCGTTTACTACCGGATAAAATTTGTTGTACACGTCTCTTAGTTACTGGCAAATTTAAATCAGATTTGACTTGTTGTGCAGTTACATTACCAGAAGAGGCTATCCGAAATCTCGATGAGTGCTGTCTAAGTTTTGGATAACTTCCTTTAGGGCGATATTTTACCGTAGGAATTACTAAAACTTACAAAATTATTGATAAAGCGATGGGATCGCCTCAATTTCTTGGCTATTGATCGGTTTCGGTTTAAACACCCCATCTTTTTATAACAATTTATTTTTGTTTTTCATCTTCGGTTAGCAGTTTATCTCTCCGCATTGTTATTAACTAATATCTATACTTCAATATTAGACAGGGCTTCTCACGGAACTGGCTAGTTAGAAGTTTTCGGACTTAACGAACAATTTCAGTTTTGAAAATTTTGATTTCGCAAAAATTTGGTACTTGCTCTCTTTCTAAAATATTTTCAAGTTTCTTGCACTTCCGGTTAACCGCAGAAAATCGACGTAGAATTGCATTTTGCATCCAACAGTGTCAAAATATACAGGATGTTCCATTTGAAAAAATTGAGTTTTACTACTTTAAAAATTGTTTGATATAGTATAAATTTTTGAACACCCTGTATGATATAAAGAAAAAAATGTTACTACGTTTTGATGAAACAATGTTAGTATTTGGCAGATTTAAAATATAAAACCTCTGGTACTTACAGTAAGTGAGAATTATTCAGTTAAATAAAACGGAGTAAATGTCAAAATTTAAAAAAATCGTAATATTTTAGAAACAGTTGAAGATAAGTATAGGAAGCCCTAGTTATACTCGTCACAGAATTTGATGCTGAATTCAAAATCGTAATAATATATAGGGTGTTCTATTTAAAATAACAAAGTTCGTGGCGCCTTTCGGTTAACCGGAAGTGCAAGAAACTTGAGAATATTTTAGAAAGAGAGTAAGCACCAAATTATTGCGAACCCAAAATGTTCAAAATTGAAGTGTTTCGTTGAGTCCGAAAACTTCTAGCTAGACAATTCCGTGGGAAACCCTGTATATATCTAGTAATGAATAAGCTTTTTAAAGTGTTCAGAAGCGTTTTTGCGCTGGCAGGCAATTCCTAACTTCATACAATATTTGTCTAACACTATGGAACGATACAAATTTCGCTCGTATTTATACGTCTATATCACAGGTAATTCTCCTACTTATCTCTCTCTCTCCTCTCTCCTACTATAATTCCAAACTATTATAGTTGCTAAATATTTATAGGGGAACTACAAAATGATATGGAACTATAGAAATTTCGCTGCGTGTATTTGAGGCATACTAGACAAATTCCTTTAGTGGGTATTACTGTTAAAAGGACACCTAATATTCACGAACTCGAACGATTCTTCGGAAGTAGTCAGTATATTAAACTATGTTTATAATTATTATGGTCCCACACTTATTGTAGAGCGATATATGATTATACATATATACAGTATGTCCACGGATCGAGTTCCAAAGAGGAAACACTTTTTTATTTTGCATTTAACAAGAAAAATGTATTCTTGATAAAAGTTTTCAAAATTTCTTTTAGTTTAAGATAAAAATCGAAAAATTGGCCGTTTTATTTGAAAAATAAAGTCCCAGAAATTAAGTTGCGTTGTCATGGTAATTATCGATATTTATTTATCTAATTAAGTGTCAGTTAGAAAAATCAACCATAATAGTTGAGAATGTTGTCAGAAGACCAACGAATTTACCTAATTCAATGCTATGGCAAAGGTAATAGAGCGATCCGTCGAGTTGTCGAAGAATTTAATCAAAAGTTCCCGGATATTTACATCTCAAATAGAGGTACACGAGCATTGGTCAAAAAATTCCTATCCACTGGTTCCATACTGGATGTAAAGAAAAACAATATAGCACGCGATGAAGACGACGCTGCCACTCTTCTTGTAATAGATTCAGTACGGAACTATCCCAAACTTTCTTTGCGGCGCAGATCAGTCCATCTGGGAATTAGTAAATTGCTCATTCAAAAGATTTTGAAACAAAGGAAGTTCCATCCCTACAAGCCCATTTTTATCATGCCTTAGAACCCGGAGATCCTGGGAAACGTTTGTATTTTTGTCTGTGGATGGGCGCTCAAATCATGGATAATCAATACTTTTACTGAAATATTATTTTTTCTGATGAGGCCACATTTTCCTTAATGGTACTGTTGCATCTCAACATGTAAGATATTGGGGCGATTGCAACCCGAATTTTCGCATCTGTCACAATCGACAATATTCGGCAAAAGTTAATGTGTGGTGTGCAATTTCTTACCATGGTATCATTGGACCATATTTTTTTTTGATAATACTGTCAATCAGCATACGTGCTTGGATATGCTGCCAAAATTTTGTTGATGAACGTTTGGACGATCTACCGATTAATTACCTCGCAAGGTGTTATTTTCAACAAGATGATTGTCCGGCTCATTATGCTAGGATTGTTGTTGAATGGTTAAATCAGCAATTTGGACAGAATTGGATAGATCGAAATGATCCCGTGATATGGTCACCAAGGAGCCCTGATTTAACAATGGCAGATCTTTGGGGTCGTTTGAAGCAAATAGTTTATGCAAATAATCTTCCTCCGAGCGTAGAAGATTTAAAGGAGAGGATTAGAGACGCTGTGACGTCTTTAACTCTCGAGGAAATTCGAAGAAGTTATAGAGAATTGCGCCGACGGCTAGAATTGTGCGTTGAAAAGGGCGGTGAATGGATTGAGTAAACCATTGAGGATACCAAATTGTCACGGTAGCTCGACGTGAAAACCACGCTAAAGGCGAAAACCTTCTGTGTGTGATGGATGTTAGAAAGTCACGGTAACCTGATGTGACATTACAGCTATTAGTGGGAAAAACGGCGAGTTTTAATTGATATACCTGTATACTTGCATTTTTTGTACTTTATATTTATTACAAGCCATGACACGGTCAACACCCTGTGGGCCTTATAATAAAGACTCGGGCTGTGAATGCCCCGATATCATTTATGCTTGTATTTAATGGTTTTACTATCTACGTTTATTTTGCATTGTAGAGAATTTCGGTTGTTTATGTTTTATTTTCCCTATGTACCTACGTATCTGGCATAAACAATACGCCATGCAGTTGACGGAAGATTGTTAACCATTAGCCTATACTTACATATTATAATATTTCCCCCCGACAGCGACACGTGGAGATAGATAATATATGAACATAGTTTTTCTCTATGCAGGATTTAGTACACTTATGTAACGGGAAAGTTGTGTGTGCAAGCTACATATTGTTCGAGGAATGGAGATTGCTCTCTTGATAACAAAGACCTCAATACCTTTTAACATGGAGTCGAAACCAGAAAACTTATTGTGTCAAGGAACCTAATATAAAAGTAAAAATGGTAGTTTTTGTTTACAAGATAGAAAGCAATAATTGCTCCACTTATGTCCTGCAGTGGATAATTTACTGATAAATTCTTAAAACAGGAAGGCGATACACTTAGTTATGCTAGCGTTCAATTACATTGAAAGAATTAATGCATTTAGTCTCAGTCTCAGTGGACAAAGTTTTGAATGCTTGTTTCAAGGGAGTTACCCAAGCCATGAACGCCTGATTGAAATTTCAATAGGAAAAACTCAATCAGATTTAGTTAGAGCGCTAAGAATGCATACTTCAGCACTCAACAACATCACGTGTGGTAAGGTACCTACCTATTGGAGAAGAATAAATTGATTTCAGTTCCGTAAACGCAAGAGCTAGAGAACAAAAATACAAATTCTTTGAGATATTGAGTCCTTCAGATACCACATTATACATAGTAGAGGAAACATTTGTTTAAAATCTAATTCTATAGGTAACATACTGCTGTGGTTATCGCGGTATACGTTGATAAATGCGGAAATGAGCAGAATAGAAGAACAGAAGATTTAGAGGCATTAGGCTAGATGTAGCGTAGTTTTTTTCTTTTTGAATTTTGACTTGATTGTATAATTTAAATAATTAATTTTGTATGTTTTATTTCCGGAATAATGTTAAAAGATGAGTATTATTTGTTTTATTATTAATTTTCTGAATTGGATGTGAGCACATGGCAATTCATAGTTTTTTTTTACATTTGATTTATGCTTTAGAGTTTGTAGATTTTGTATGTATCTTGTAATTTTTGATTTTGCATTTAGCAATTTTAATGTTAGTATTTTGGAATTTTTCGCGGTTCTTGCGGGGTTTTTACCGTTGACCCGTTTGTTAAAGGTTTTCCGCCTAGGTAGTTTTTTTTTAATTTGTTTTGAATAAAATTTGTTTAACGTAATATTTCTATTGGTTTAGTTTTTTATGTCGTTTTCGCATTGCTGTAAACCCATCAAATGTTTATTCACAAATGTTCCTTAAGAAATGGTCTCGGGCATGGGATTAGATAATAGTAGAAAAATAATATAGCCTTCTCATTCAGACATGGTACGAAGTATGTACATAACCCAATTACCTACTAATACTAATACTATACAATAATTGTAATAATAATAAGTGTAATAACTAACACGTTGCAATTTCAGCAAATCACGAACATCGACACACTGTTATTGACCATTTACCAGTACCTAATAACATCAAGCAAGTTCAACTTGAAAGAGAGCAGATATTGCTCATTAAAGTTTGAGATCTTCTAAAAACAATTTGCGTTTCATAAAATCGCACAAATTCATCCAGTACCAGAACGTTGAAACTTCCATAAACTGCTTTGTAAACAATTTTGTCTTTTATTACTTTCAGTATTAAGCAACAAGTGCGTCTTTCATGTTTTCCACTTCAGCGTGCCGCAACTATTCCATAACCGTAGAAATATATCCAATAAAATGCCTTTCCAATTCACCTATTCACCTCTCTGTTATAACATTATTATAAAAATAATTTGCGTAAAATTGCTTCCAATAAAGGAAACATTTATATACATATAACGACTGTTTATATAAATAAACATGGATAGTGGAATTTAATTTTAGTAAAGAGGTTCATAAAAAAATCAAGTCCGTTACAAATTCTTATAACTAAGCGATTAATTAATTCCTAGATAAACTATTATCATGAATTAGAAGTAACCACGATAGAAACGACTTATATTTCACACAAATGTGCTTCTTATTATCGCGACTGATTTATGTGGCTACGTTTATATCCTATGACTGGCAAAATAAGCAATTCAGATTTCTTCTTAAAACTCGCGTATCTTCACTAATAACAATAATTTCACGAAATACTTCCAAAATATACGCTTTCGACAAAAGATCTTTGATAAAAGGAATATTAGCCTGAAGTTATTTTTATTTTTCAATCGCGTACCATGTGTATGCTATAATTGAATGCCTGGCTAGGTTTTCGTTTTCTAAGAGTCTTTAAGTATTCATCCTTGCAGCTACGACCTGTCCGGAATACCAATCACGCAGTCATCTCGATTCATCGCTTTATAATTCAGATGACTGACAGATGATATGCTTTTACCCTACGGATTATTAGTAAAGTTATCGGGTCCGAGTACTTTAAAATTAAATCGGAGTAACGATCATTGTTTGGTTTAATTTTTGCGTCTAAGTGGATGATTACACCGATTGGGGACCATCGTGGTTTGTCCAATTATACGTGGGTATAAGTAGAAGTCACTCTCTAATTTAATTAAATACGTGTTGAGCATGTGCTAAATTACAAAATAACACGTTCTTCTGCATTATTTATGCCGTGAAAGGTAAAATGCATGCGCGAATATAATATTACGGCTACGGTGTAAAATATCATATGAAGTTGACGTTGGGTGTTGGATATTACGTCGTCCTCCAGGTAAAAACACTTCCATCTGCATAATAGGGTTTGGCTCAAAATATTAAAAGTAGCAACATAATATTGAACATAGTTTAAAAACGGTAATCTCCAGCATTGTATCGCTGATGACAGAATTATTCATGCTTTTATTATATATTGGAAACCGCAATTTCTGTTGCATTTTTGGATTATGTACTCTACTAGGCAAAAACGGTAACAATAAATCAATTAGAAGATGTGCCAAGAAAATGTCAACAATTGGGCTGCTATTTTTATTATTATTCAGGTTAGGTATCTAAGTAAAGCACTGCAAAATTATTGTATCATCTCTTCTTACTTTTACTCTTACTTTTACTTTACCCATTTACGGTCACAAAGTTGATTTAATAGCAGTTCTCCAGTGAAACATATGTTTCACTTATTTATACTCTTGCCCAACGCTGATAGTACTTACGTCAACTAGATCTTTGGTCAAGAGGTTCTGCAAGAGTAGAGAGAGCATCCTGTGTCCATTACAATGTTATAGGTCTGCCAATACACTTTGTGCTATGCATTACTCTAAATTTTGTACCCATTTACTTATTTATCACATTTAAGTCACATACATATTTACTTAATATGTTTAATAATTTGTAGTTCTTATAACTTGTAGTTCTTTAATAATTTGTAGTTCGATTATTCTTTTCTTCTCCGAAAACAGCAGTTTATATTTATTGTTATTTAAAACGTCCATTTCCTTGGACAGCTTGGTGGAGTTGATTGGAAAACGATAGATTAATTATGATAAATTATAATCTGTGTAAAACTTAATGTTTGCAAATACTCCGTCGGAAATTTGTTTGCTTATTCAGTGTAGGGCCGATATTATTACTGCACACACATGTGCGATTGATACAAAAGTAAATTTCTGTAGTAGAATATGTTCTTAATTGGTAAAAGTTTGTTCAATAACATTGACATCCCTGGAAAAAAACCATATTTAAGATAGCAAGTTGAGTAGATTTGAGTGAGTAGCTTGTGAGATAGTTATTACGGTTAGGATTATTGATAGTATGTAGGCTTTGACTATTGATTAGTTGATTAGTTTTTTCTGTCTGAAATATCGTGGTGTATCTCCCAAGAGGCTTACATATTTTGTGACTCTGGTTTTCCTCATAGACACCAATGCTAGAATTAGTACCTGCTTTTGACCTATCTGTCTACCAGTTTTGGGTTCTTAGTTTTCTCCCTTCAGCATTTCTCCAGTCATCCCAATTCAACAAAACAATGTAAGGTTTGTCAGAGTAGATTCTGGTCTGGCTATTGTCACTACCCATATCAACGATTGTGTTTCAGACCACTGTGCCCCAACACATAGGCCCTTTAGTAGGCTTTGACTAACGGTAGCAAAGAAGTACAGTAAAAATCTATGAGCGTGCTATAAATTAATATATTTAATTGAAAAAGTCCCTTAACTAATTAACTTAAGTAATTTTTTGAAAATTAAACAGATGAATACCTCCAAACGTTTTTATTATAGAAGATGAGGTTGAATATTAAACAGTTGGTATATAAAGGGTGTGTAGCGATGGACGTGTAGTGTGCTATAAATGCTTGAAAATCAATATATTGCTTTTTGAGCAAAATCAACAAATAGCACATTGATATGAATTCATTCCATAAGCGCTATTCAGTTTGTTAGAACAAGAAAGGCGAATGCTGTATATTCTTCTGTATCATTTACTGGCTTATTGCATCATTATCTTATATACATCGATTTTCCAGTTTGTTCATCGCAGTTCAGCAATGCATTAAATTCTCTATCGAGCCGACACGACGATCGACGGCAAAAATTGAATTCTATGCAGAGCGCGAGCGCAATAAACGGACTGTTGTTATCGCATATCAGCATTCGGCAGTCGCTTAATATGGGCACGGTAGCGTATTGCGTTGTAGTTGAGCATATAACGCAATTAAAGGCTGTAGTAAATTTCAATATTGCAGATCTTTGCACCTATGAATCAAGACGTACGCAAGACACTAAATTGAAAATTTGATTGTTGTCATTAGCGAGTCGACTAAAAATATTGAAGCAACTGAATGTTGGTGAAATATATCATGTCTTGCAACATATTTATGACTATATAAAAATAAAAAACGAGAAACAGTCTTTTCGTAAATTTAGTAATTCAACTCAGGAGTAAGTGTGTTAGATCATACTTCTCAACGATTTAGAATTTTTGCTGTAAATTCCTAAGAACCAACAAGAGAAAAACTATATAGTAAAACATACTAAACTTAAACAATGTAATAATAGAGAAGCCCAGAAAATATTAGCCAAAATAATATGTAGACAAAATGTTCACAGACAAAGTCAATGAAATAGAAGCGGTTAACACATTACATACAAATTTTAACCGTATGATTGAAACTCAACTGGAAGCTACCATAGACAAAAAACAAAAATTAGCAAGTGTACAAAATGCTAGGTGGGCCTCCTACAATAATAATTCAAGAACACAAGGGGATAGCGTGCACTGAATAGATCTTAAAACTACGTTATCACACAAAAGAAACATGAGAAGTATCGCACACTATCAAAGAAAAATTAAAAAAAAAATCAGAATATTAAATAAAATTCATACTAAATATATTTAACTAACTTTAGTATCAGATGACGGATATATACACCGATTTGTGTATTTTGCTTATATTTTTGCAACGGACGAGCTTGAGCTGGAGACAATGCCTTACAAATGAGAATTCAATAGGACTTGGTGACATACTTACAGTTTTATCCCAATCGCTATGCAAATAATGTTGTAACGTCTTGGCCACATATAACACACACTGTATTCCTTCTAGAGTGTTTTCAGGAGTGTTGAAAATGTACTTGTAAATCTAGTCTATAAAAACGTACTACAACACTTTTGCTACATTAAAATACAGAATTGTATTGTAAGCTACATAATTTTACGGACGCTATTTGAGAATTACATTTTTTAGCAACTGCTATAAATAGCTACTCGACTACCCAGGCTGCCATATACATATGTAGGTATGTACATATATACTTACACATATACATTTTGTGGGCTCTTTTTGCAAAAATGCAGCATTGTAACTTTTGTAAGAAATACTACTTTACCACGAGAAAAATACAAGAGACGTTCTACGCAAGACACTACTTGCACCACTTACGCGAAAGTATGGAAAAGTATAAATCCCACTATACACGAACTAGCACTTTTTAAAACATGTATGCGCTTGCATTAAAGCTCATTTATTAAACTCGGTGCATACATACCTATATGAAATAATATGATGCTTTTGAATAGCCATTCAATAAACATATATGCATGCCACTGTTGCTATACCTAGTTGAATCAACATCATTTGAGTAAACAGACTAAAACTATGAAACGTTTATAAGTATATCTGTATATAATTTTCACGTACGTTATTGAATACACTTTGTTGCGTGTACGTACATGTTCTAAACATACACGTACATACAACGTTCGTGTATAGCAACCTTTAGATGCCAGTAGTATTTAATCAACTACGGGTTGAGTAAATCTCTTCCAAAACATCCTTTCAGGAAAGTGTTAAAAATCGTCTAATAGAGCGAGTAATATTTAGCAACTGTACATGCGACAGATTTGTTTTCAAATCTGTAGACAATTATATTTCGATGAAACCTACGAAACTAGAGATCTGAAACGGTTTACTAATATTTCTAAAAACCTTTCTACAAAGGTCTTGAGGATATCCCAATACGTTTTCAAGAGCGCTGTACAAAAGTTTCTCTGGCCAGCTAAACAAAAACGAACTTTGTTACGCGTATATCGAAAGGTTCTATTTGAAAGCGTCTCTAAAAATAACTGATACTTTGGACTGAATGTATTTTGATCCACCATAAATCCAGAGCTTCGATGGATGCGTTCAAAAAGTACCGCCATAAATTCTGATATATTCAATTGTTAGTGGCGCTGTATGTTTTGCATTTGTATGGACTACATTTCTTCACAAATAAATATCCATATAAGATTTACTTCTACACCTACTCGTAAAGTACACGACAAAAGCGCGCAGTACTACATTTTAAACTCCGTCTTACTAACAAGGGAACACCGGCAGGTATCACATTTCGATTTCGATAAAACTTCACACACTGAAAGTACCTAAAATAAGAAGTAATACGTATTTTTGTAGCGGCCCAATCGCCCGATTTTGTGCTCCATCCCGCTGAAAAGCTTGAGCAGTTTTCATTAATACATATCTCCGAAATGATAACCAATATTAAATTATTCTTTTAATGTAATTTGCAGCAGATGACATGATCTCAAGGTTGAGGCCATCTGTTATCGTAAAAAGTTAATCACTGGGGATCGAGCTTCCTATGCCCCTCCATTTTTTATAATTTAGTTTTTCTTATTTGCCAAAAATAGGTCGTATTTGTGCAGTAAACGATGGTACATAACAAATTTAAAAAAGTAATACTACAAATATTCACTGGATCTTTTGGTGCCGAAATAGAACACTAATTCACTATCAGCATTATGAAGTAATAGTAAATAATTAATAATAATAATACATATTCAATCTATTTCTGCATACCTGCCTACGTCACCATAAGTATTTACAATCAGTGAGTTTGTATGATACATAAATCGCACAATAATGTTATTTTCCAATTTTAATAACGCTTCGTACAAATGTAGATTTGCGTCAAAGGAATGCAATCATTAACCCACAATCAATTTTCTTCTCCCAAGATTTTTCAACGTGGTCAGGTACTCATGGTATAAGAGTGGATACGTGGACCAAAGACTTGGTCCCTGGAAAAATTATGTAGGGCTTAGTTTTGCCAAATATACACGGTCCACACCGTTGTGTATACTTGTAATAAATCTACTACTGTGCACTGTTCGTGGTATAGACCAAATCAGTGTTTTGAGCAATTTTACATAGACTACCACTATTGTAATAATTACATAGCTTACTTGTTAGATGTATCTTAATCCTATTCGCTATTATAATACATACATACGTATTTAATAACCATATTACCATGTCAGATACTTAAACATGTATACGCATTATAACTTTTCTGTAATTCTGCTCTTTTGCTTCTGAAATGTTATTATTGTTACAAACTTATTAGTTATATTTATGCTCCATTGAACACCGACCTGATTGTGAATAGATACATCATGCTGTTAGTACTTAGGTAGGTAGGTATACAAGAATAAGTTAAGTACCTATTCTTATTAATTACCTATTTATTAATATTTTTTGAATTTATTATACACCATCGTTTTCTACACAATTCTTTTGTAAATGAGAAAAAATAAATTACAAAAAAATGCGGGGCATAGAGGGCTTGATTCCTCTTGATTAACTTTTTACAAAAATAGATGGCCTCGTCCTTGGGTTCACGTAATATGTCGCAAATTATGTTAAAAGGTTTTTTTAATATTCGTTATCATAAAAATTCACTAGATATCTTGGTGCCGAAGTTAATTAGGAAGTTCAATTATAGGAATTTTTTGAAAGAATCCACGACTTTTCGAGAAGTCACTAACACACCTTTTGTTACCCTCCCTTTTGCTCCCTTTATCACTAAAGGTTTGAGTAAAATCTTCAAGGGGCTGGATCTTAGGACGATTTACAGTTCAGGCACTAATTTGAGAAGTCTGATCAGTAACCCTAAAGATAAGGTACAGCCTCTGGAAAAGTCGGGGATTTATGAAATTAGTTGTAAGAATTGTAATCAAAAATATATTGGGCAAACAAGGCGTTCCATCTCAACTAGGTTCAAAGAGCATATGGCTAATCTTAAACATAACAGAATTGAGAAGTCTAGCGTTGCCCAACATATTTTCGAAAACGATTATAATATTGATCATTGTAATGTAAAATTAATTCGACCGATTAGTAATTGTAAAGTTCTAAATGTTTTTGAAAGTTTGGAGATTTACAAAAACAAGTCGTGTTTGATGAACAGTGACAATGGTCCTATTCCACATTCGTCATTGTTTTCGTTAATGCGAAATTAATGATGCAATACGGTTGGTGTCCTGTGGGTGATAGTGATCTAGTATTCGTTATCATTTCGGAGATAAATAACAATTGAAAGTTTGCTCAAACTTTGAAGAAGGATGGAGA
>ML219477.1:0-12591 GCA_004785975.1 Popillia japonica
ATATCTACTAACTTTATTCTTATTTATAATTCAAGATAGATACTTTTTGACATATTATATGCTTCTCTGGTATGTCGAAACAACGGTTCTTTTTCCATGAAACTTTGTTTATTGCTAAAGCAATATCAACTCCAGTTTTTCTCGCGTATTTATATTTATGTATGTGCAACTAGCGCAATCTGGAAATAAATACCCGCGTTAGTAAATAAAATAACATTAATAACCCATTTTATCCATGTGGAGGTGGATGGATAAGGTAGATTTTAGGATGAATTTAACTGAGAACAACGAACAGTTTACGATGGAGTTGCATAGAAATAAAGTGAGGAAGAATATCAGAAATATCGTGTAAGAATTCTGTTGATTGGTTTTAATCTGCCGAGGAATGGCGTGTGTTGATATAGGGGTAGCTTTTATTTTGAACCGTCGGTTCTCTATTTGTATGAATTACAGCTTGTATTCGACGTGAAATTGTGAAATATAAGTCACATACAACATTTAGTGTGATACCGATGTTCCTAATCAAATTGATTGCATCAAATTGATTCAGAAAGTGTTCTTGAAGAAGGGAATCGACTGCACAGCTTGTTTTCCAAAATACCCCGCAAATATTCCACTCAGACTTAGGAGGCCATATGATCATCGTTTTGTTCATAAAACCAGCCTTGGGCCATTCCACAGATGTGAATGTGGACATTATCATCTTGAATCCCCTTCTGTCTCTGTCATTCACCTTCGACTTCGACCACTGTTGAGCTTTTTGGAAGATGTTTTTCAGTGTTTAAATATGCTGGCATTACAGTTACTATTGTACTTCTCCCAACACCTAGCACGGCGGGCCTTATAGTTACTGAAGATCAACCAACCCTGGCTCCAAATATCATGGCTCTTTTAAAATCAAGGAGGTCAGCCAGAATGCAATTTTAACACAGACATATATTTCGCGTTCGATTATTACTGCTAGTATCAGACAGATGTTTCTTATCCGCTAGGTGGCACCCTTCACCGAGAAGTTTCTTTCGAATGCAATTTTTTCCACATTGTTCATATTATTTTGTCCAACCCCTGTATATCTATATCTATCCGTGTGATATAAAAAGAAATTACAACTCTGTTGTGTTACAGAAGAGAGCTCTGACAGTAATAGCAGACGTTAGAGCAAACATTGTAGAGACAAGCTTTTGTAACAATTTCAATCGCTAATCCTTTTTATCCTTGTTTGCCGCTCCTTTGGGATAAAACTGTATCTTTGATGTAGATTAGTGATTTGATTTGATGAAAGCACCGGCAGATTCCTTGCATTTATTGTCGTATGATATAACGTGTCATTATATGTAGTTTGGTTCGTTATCTAATATTTCTGCATTTTCAAATGTAAAGAAGGTAGTAACTATCGTAAGTTTCATTGCAATGTTAGCCAATGTATAAAAGCAGTTCTAATATGATTTTGTACTGAATAGCCATAGTGAAGTTTGTCTCATATATGAGTCTAATCAGTTTTTGAATTAAGTCATTTCGAAATTTGAATTTTATCCTTAATTGGACCCAAAAATAAGCCTCTTTAAACCGTTTGAGATTTAGGAGTAGAAATATTGTACCTACATATTCATTATTCATTAAAATCTATTGAATCTGACATGCATATCTTTCGTATCATATGAAATTATTTCCAATTTTGAGATCTTTGTTCTCTAGTATAACATTCTGTATGTAACGATCATGAATTTTAGATTTAGAATACGTACATATTTTTATTTCAGACAAACAATTCGACATCGCGATCAATGAACTATGCATGCGCATTTTTAAAACAGAAAAATTTTCTGATAGAATCTCAATTGAATATCTCCTACGATTGTGTACGTTACATTGTCGAACGTATACGTGTAATTTGATCTATTTTCGTATGCATCCTCCGATAATCACGACCATCCATTGTATTTATAAATGTGCACAATGGACTTGTCGATGGCTGGCTGTCTGCCTGACTAGTAGGTTCCTGAGCGAGGTCTTCCATTCAGGGCTCTGTTAATAGTTTAAATAGCGTGTCTTATACGATCATACGGATCTGTCTTTTTTCTCTTCGTAAAAAATATCACAAATTGTTGGTATGACGACGTGGATAATGGGTCTTTAATTGTGGATTTTTTTGTATGAGTATGGTGCGTTTTACGCTTTCCTTTATACCAAAGCGGGTGAGCGTGTGTGAGTGCCTTTACGAGTGGTGAAATTTGAGACTATAAACTTGACGTAGGTCAAGAATGTATGTTGATATTCTTGACGATCTACACTCGTTTACAAATTAGTCGTATAATGGTTTTACTGCCATATTTAGTTATTATTAACGCTATAGTAAAACTCCATTAGAACAAATCATGTGGATTATCTGACTCGGATTCTAGTTTTTGATATTTAGAAGTTCACTTAAACTGTCAATAGTATTAACAGTAGAAAATAATCACATTGTTTACTTCTATGGTCCGTACTGCGCCGTTTCTTTGGAGAATGTACTTATTTTAATTCCCGTTCAGAGCTGTATAAATGTTGTAAATGTTTAAAAATTGCAATGAATTTATTTTCCTCGTCACAACAAAAGCTGCAAGTCAGCTTATGAAATTCGTATGGTAAAATATCTTTCTATCTTTATATGTTTGTTGATTAATTCTAGATGGTATAGTATGCAGCAAAAAGTAAAAAATGAAAAACCGGATAAATAATTTCTGAATTTGATCTCGTGAACTGGTTCCATGACTTTTCGCAACAAAGCGACGATTTCTATTACGCCAATTTTTTATTTTTCATTGTATTGCTCAAAGTTAAATTACATTAACAAATTCAAAATCAATTCACCACCACCAACTCATGGACCGTGTGTATATGTAAAAATAGTTAATTGTGAAAGTTTTGTTTGTGATATTTTTATGAAAACAAAAGTTTCCTTGGCAGGATTCTGATCTTATTGAACAATAGTGCGTTGCAGCGTTGGACTGGTACATGGCTATTATTCCTTCGTTTAAATTCAATATCTTTTAGGGCAACCTATATAATACGTTCTTGGTAAGAATTTTATCAACCATCGATGTGCTAAACGGTAGAGCCAAAAAAAAACCTTTACGATCTTAGTGTGCCAAGGCGATACTCGTACGTATTTAGAGCCAGGCACTGTGAGCATTTTTCTGTGGCTATTGCTAGTGCTCGATGAAGTAAATTTTGAATGCTGTAATAATTTCCTGAGCGGTCGTATTGGGGATACCATATTTGGTAACAAGAACAAAGTTTATTTACATTCTGGTTCCACCTCAACCGCTTTCGTTTTTTCTCGAGATTGCCAGCAGTTACAATAGAATAAAAATGCAAGTTAGGCTGTGCTTTAAAAGTGATAAAATTTTTTATGTTCTCTTTGGTATTTTTTTTGTCAAAAAAAGCATGCTCGCTGACATTCAGAACCAGCTCTGAAACGTATATAACCATTACTAAGTATTTTTGCAAGATATGTAGGAAATTCTTTGCTGGTCTGCATCATTTACAGAAGCATTCTGCAAATGATGCAGCATTGCAAGCATTCTCTTGAAGATTATGTCAGAAATTGGTCACTTTTAGGGAAACCTCGTTAGTCAACTTGCGATTGCTGAATTATGAATTTATTGTGATGTGGAATGTTTTCTTTCCTAATGCTTTCCTTTGATGTGACAATTTCGCTATCTACTTGTTCTTTTTTTTTTCTATTTAGTCTGTGTATATTACCAGAGATTTATGTGCATTTACCAGGCAATTTGGTTCGGGAAACAGCAGTTTGTGTAACAACAGCTTTATTTTGTTAACACAGGAGACACGCGATAGTGGGAACATCGCATAACGGAAACCTCGCATACTGTGAACAACACAATATTTATGTAAGGCCACCGTATACCGCGAGCAAACTGTAAACTGCACCTTCGTTTATGGAAACGAATTATATTGTCATCCTATTTAGGGATGAATTGAAAAGTGAGTATAGGCAAATTGCTGTACTGTGTATCTCCCCCATTTATACAAGCGATGGACCAAAACGTTATGAGATTAACGAAATTACACTACAACAACAGTCTTCTAGCCACTATAATAGAAGACGTCACGAATGTTTCCGATGCTTTGCAAAAGCTGATCAAAGTCGCAGTAATGAATTAATGGTAGCTTGGAACCATCTTAATCCTGAAATTATAATAAAATGTTGGAGGAATATTTTGGATGGGGTTGTTTCAAATTGAGATTATGACGAAAATGTGCCACTCGCCATTCTACAACGCCAGTGGGTTAATGAGAACTCAGTGTCCAAATCGCTTGAATTTCTGTCAACAGTGGCACCCTTTCTGTCAATTGTATGCATATATGTATATTTATCCTAATTTATGAATGCTACATTTGAAGAATCTGATACATTAGAGTGGAATCAACTGAAGAATGCCATGGTAATGGGGCTGTCGAAAAAGATCACACAGATCGAAACAAAATTTCATTAGATAGTGCTATAAACGTTTTGAATTTAGTAGCTCAGTGGGTAGAGGAGACTGACATTGACTGTACCAACCTAACAGTTATAAAAAAGATAAGAGAAGAAGCAGTTATACAAAAAATAAGGAATAGGCAAAAATAAACAAATATTTAACAGTTTTTTGGCAAAAAATGGTGATCTATAATTTTTTTAATTTATTATTTTTTTAATAAGTGTTACATATTGTTTTACGTATTACTTTTGTTAATTATAAATATTTATTATATATTAGGTATTACCTTCGTTAACGTGAATAAATCGATAATGTCGCAAAAGTGTTTTTTTTCGGTTCACACTATCGCGTGTATACTGTGGTTCTAATAGTGACTACGTGCCCAAAATTTTTGGCTATGTTGAACCTACTTTATTTCGATTTTTGTGTTTCAGGAAATAGATTTTCGTTTTTGGTTTACAATAGAAGTTACTGGGATTTTTCTGCTTGTTTTCCAAAAAAAAATTTTTTTTCATTAGGCAGATATGTATACAACTTTCGAGTCACCAATGGTCTCTCTAATAGATTCAAAAAGTTACCATCACAAGTTTTTTGCTGTCTGTATTTCTAAAAATTGTATCATGCTACCCAGTAACACATGTTATGGATTAAGTCCGTACTTTATGAAGTTATAGACAGATGTCTGTGAATTTCTCGATTAGATATCAAACTAGCTATTGAAGAAAATTGTGGTCTACCGGTCAATGCATCACAAGTACAGAGATTCAACTCTACCATTATGATCTAAACTTATTCTGGTTTACGAAGACCAGTATCCATATGTACTCTTAAGTCTGATTTCTTTCTGTTAAAACTCTTTGGGTGTTTCATCAAACGAAACGCCTAGAATACAATCTGCTCTGGTTTGTTTGTTTCTAGACATATCACTACTATAGGTTAAAATCAATGGAGATTGCACTTTATTCTTTAACCCGTTAGAGGATAACATCCGTTTAAACGAGCCAGCGTGATAGTTATATTTGCAAGAAAAAATATTTTAATAGTATTTTATTTGTTTCCTGCGAGTTTCACTACTTTTTCTCAAAGATGGACGCCTCACAGTGCGATACACGTCGAAACGGGTAAGCTTTTTGTTTATATTGTGCATAATAAGTAATATTATGAAGTTTTAAGGTTATATTCTGGTAAGCATAATAAGTATTTAGACATGCTGTTGCTTGTTGTATACCCGGAAAACGTTTTTGACGTTGGAGGTGAGATAGTCATATCACTAATTCGCCAAGCAGATGTTCCTGCAAATGCAGGCCACAGATTGTTTTTTGATAATTATTTTTCAAGAAGTGCTCATCTAGCCAACCGTGGATACTGTGTAACTCCTACTATACAGATGTAAGAATAAGCAAATGCTTTTTTTTATCGAAAAACGTTATAGCTAAAGAAGCGAGAGGATTTTATGACTATCGGACAGATTCCTCTCACAAAATCTCACTAATTAGGTGGAAAGATAACAAGGTTGTGACTTGCATCATTAATTACGATGCCATTGATGAAGATAAAGGGTTTGCCAATAAGAATAATACGATTTTGTAATAATTTGTAAAAATTTCACTAAACTCTAACAATTTATTATGGCTAAATACTCGCTCCAAGAACGTTTGGTTATTGTCCAAAAATTTCACGAAAATCGTCGTTCATATGTGAACATTTTTCGGGCACTTCGCGAAAACTTTGATCTAAATAATCGCCCTTCTGTTCATGTCATTCGTCGCATCGTTAAGACATTTGAAAGTAGTTTTACTCTTCACAATGTAAAAACACCAACAGGACTTCAAAATGCCAAAATTGTTGAGATTATTGCTGCTGTAAGAGTTAGTGTTGCAGAAGATCCAAATTTACGAATTCCTCCTGTTCAAAAGTTAGGACTTAAAAAAACAACTTGGCGAATTTTGCAAAAAGATTTAAATTTATACCCGTATAAGATTGTTTTGACCCAAGAAGTTAAGCCACTGGACCATGGTCGGCGCCACGAATTTGCTCCTTGGAGTTTAGAACGACTTGAAAGTGATCGCAATTTTGCAGAAAAATTATCTTTTCAGATGAAACTCATTTTTGGTCAAGTGGTTACGTAAATAAGCATAATTGCAGTTTTTGGTATGAAAACAATTCACAACAGATTCACGAGAAGCCATTGCATCCCCTGAAGGTAACTGTATGGTGTGGTTCATGTGGTGGTGGTATCGTTGGACCACCTTTTTTTCAAAATAAGGTTGGGGATTCAGTTACAGTGAACGGTGAACGATGCCGACAGATATTGATTTTATGGTGAAATTTGGATGCGCTTGATTTAGAAGTTATGTGGTTCCCCAGCAAAACGGCGCTACATGTCACACTACTCATGAAACTATCGCCATACTGCAAGAAAAGTTTGGAGAAGGGATAATTTCAAGGAATTCAAGAGAGATTGAACATTGAACGTTACATTCGTGAGATTACGCCCGATTTATTACATAAACTCGTTGAAAATTGGATTCATCGAATTGATTTGTGTACACGAAGCCGACGTAGACATTTAAACGAAGTGCTACTCAAAACATAAACGTTATCGATTATACTTTAAGATAATAATAAAAAGTGTGGTTATATCTGAAATCATTTCTATTTTATTTCATATTAAAATCATATCGTTCTTATTGAAAACCCTTTACATGCACAAGATATTCTCAAGCATCCAAGGCAAAAATAACAGTTACTCAATCAAAATTTTTGTCTAATAATAAGGGGATGGGAGGGGTTGATTTGCTGTACCAGTATATTGCAGCTTATCGTACCCAGTCTACGGTCTTCTTCACTTTCGAAGGTCTATCACTATGGATTTTCAAAAAAATTACGGTGCGCCATAAGAGGTAAAGTAGTTCAGCTGCCGAGTGAAAACATTAGGTTTGATAAAAGAAATCATCAAATACATGCAAAATCTACACCACGGTTCCTATTTCAAAAGTGAAACATTATTTTTGTTTATTTTGTACTTATTTCACATTCAACTTTACGCTTTCTTCAAATTTTAAAGTAAAAACTATTTTATCAAACTTCATAGGGGTCACTATCATCCGCTTATCTTTCCTTTTTTTGGGAAGAGCTTTTATATTTAAAATATTTCACGCACATATAATAATAATATTTTGCAACTTAAATAGCACAGGGAGTGTGTTACAGCACTGAAGAAGATATTACGCCGGATGCTCATAAAATTTGTTATAACGCTATACACAATACTTATGTAATATGTATTTACATAATTATGTATTAAATGCAGCGTTCTCTATGCATTATTTATATATAATTTCATATGTACCTAGCTTGTCTTCCTCAGAGTAACATTTTGGTTTCTACTAATAAAATATCTCACTCTGTAAAATTTTTAGGTATCTACGAAAGTCACGCAAAATGTATGATTTTCAATATAATGTATGTCTAAGTGATTTTCTATTTTTGCATAAAGAGAAGTTCGTTATATTAAAGTTCTTTGAAAAGTAACATGTATTTATTGAGGTTGACCCGTAAAGCTGAAATAAATAGTCAATTGTAGTCTATGTTATGAACGGAAACAGTTGTCAAGAGGCGGCTGGCCGCTTGACCTGTCAATCAATGGTGTCAAAGATGTTGAAGCGTCTGAAATACGCTGTATGTTCCTAAATACAAACCAACTCTCTGACATCTGAATTTCGTTCGCTTTTTTGTCGTTCATCGTTTATTTTTAGAATTCTTTCTCTTCTCATTTTTGCGGTCTATATGCGCGTTTCACTTATTTATTGTCCATAGAATATTAGGTAAGATTATTATACGTAGAGTAAATAATAACATGAAGTGTATTATATATCATGCTATTAAGAGTATAGCAACTTTTCGCTTCTTCAGTAAGCTATATCTATTTCGGATCTATTTCAATCTAACGACAGATTTGGACGAAGCAACGCAGTCGGAGAAACCAAAATAGTTTATACATAATAACCAAAACAAAGTATTTTATAATCCTCAGGCAATATATAGCCATTAATGTCAGTATGTTACCTGATACTCTCATATACATTCAGACATCACGCCAACAGTATTTTAAAAGTTAGGAGCTACAGGAAGACGCAACCGATGAAAAAACTCAAAAATCTTAAGAATTCCTACAAATCAGGGGTAAATGCCACATAAAATATCGAATCTCTATTAGGGAGTCTTTCAATGTTTTGATCTTTATTTGTCGATGTTGGTTAATTTTTTGGCGGGGCGTTTATTTCGTTTTTTATGGTAGGTATTCGAGCTGTTTAAAGTATACTTTTGGAGAAGTTATATATTATTATATATAGTTATACATATATAAAATGATTGAATAAAATATAGGTTCTGTAAAAATACAAAATTGTGTTTGTTATTAATCATTTTTAAATTTAAGATTGAGTATTGCCTTAGCTGTATGAAATTGTAATTTGTATTTGTTGAAAGACTTTGTGTCTGATGCTTTTTAAAGATTTTATTTTAATAGTTTGGAAAATATTTAGATACACCTTAGAACACAAATTCTTCTATTTCAATTCTGAGCGTTGGTCTGTCATCTGTATATTTCTTTAAATATTGTGGACCAAAACAACCCTTTTGGATTTGTAGGTGGTGCATTTAAAGTGGTTGTATAGTCTGTTTACGACGAAAGCTCGCAGGAATATACCAAAAAATGAGTATTGCAAAATAATGTTTTCTAAGAGGTTATGCGCATGTGAGAGGCATTAATAGAGAAAATCAATGTTCAACTAAACTTCTAGTGGTCTTTAACAAATACCTTTTTGCTTATAGATATATAATATAACAAAATAAATCCCAATGTTCAACAGCTTCAAATCAGAAAGGAGAATACTAAACTTGAAGGTTTTAAAAGTTATACGGTATAGATAATTGACAGGATTAAACACAGAATTATAATTACATCATAAACTGTTGCCCAAATTTTATTGGTAGCAACTGTGCATCTAAAAATGGCTCTTGCAATTTCGTATCTTGGAAATATTTTGCTTGGATTCAAAATTTTAAAGTTGATTATGATTTTGATATATGCTATAGCGGTTATATAATAGCCGTAAATAGGACATACTTATAACGCAAACAAGAAAATGCTCAGAAACAATCACCTTAGTAAGAAGACCAAAAGAAGAATGTACGAAACAGTGATAAGACCAGTAATGATGTACGCTGCGGAAACTATCACGATGACACAACGGGATGAAGAAGACTTAAGAATACTGGAAAGAAAAATATTAAGAACAATACTGGGACCAGTAAAGGTGGCGCAGGATGAATATAGGATAAGAATTAATCATGAACTAAAACAGGAAATCGGAGAAGACATTGTGCAAAGAATTAATAAACAGAGAATAAAATGACTTGGTCATGCATGGAGAGCAGGAGAAGAAGCACATAGTGAACATTAATGACATGGAGACCTAGTGGTTTAAGAAGAAGGGGGCGACCCAGATCAAAGTGGATGGAAGAGGTAGTCAGGGACCTAGAAGAAAAAGGCGTTAAGAATTGGCAGAGAAGGGCGATGGGCAGAAGATTATAGAGGACAATAAGCCTGATGCTCTAAAATTATAAATGGGGATTGATCCAGCTCACACACAGGATCCAGAGATCTTCGAAAGAAGAGGCACAACTCCTTGTAGGAGTGTACAGCCATTATACATATACATATATGTTTTTGATATCATGTGTACATCATGTGATACAGCAAAGAAGAATAGTTGTTTGGAGGAATTTACTCTTTTAGAGAGGATCTTGATAATTCGACTGTATGAAAGTTATGTACTATTTTGTGTTGCAAATAAAAACTTGTATGATCTTGTTGGTTTGAAAGTATTACAAAATTTGAGCATATTACTATGCCACCTTGTGTGTAGTAAGTAGCATCACTTCATGTAAGTATGAATAGTTAGAAAGAAGTTATCACTGTTCAAGATTATTTATTTGTTGTTAAGTTATTCTATTGTTAGACCAGACAACTGTACTAAATATTTTATCAAAATCTCTTTCAAAGATTAAATAATTTTATTAATGAGCACCATTATTCAGATTAGATAATGATCTGACTTACCGAGCTATTACTATTATTCTAGAAGCACAATAAATTCATTAGTATTGAGTAATAAATTTTGATTAATCAGGCATTTATTGCTTCTTCTTACTGCTACCTATAAGACCTATTATGAGTACCTACCCTTAATGTTTTAGTCCCAATTGATTTTAAAGCTGCTAAAGAACCTTCTTTTTCAGGGTTATGGTTCTAACATCATCCGAATCCAGATGCTCCAGCTCGAGGTTCTAATGCCTCTACCGGACCATCGGCACGCATTCGCAGATAATATTTTCCTTGTTTCTTTATGTTCCGAATATAATTGGTATTTTTTTACTTTACCAATCTGATATCCTTCTGGATCCAGTCTAGCAGGGAGGTGCCCTTAATGACTAAAATAGTAACAAACTTTTTTGATTATTTTAGTGTGGATTATTGATTCAGTGTGTGGTTATTTGTTCACACTTCCACTACGGAAAACAAGACCTGACGCAGCTTTTAGTCACCACAGAATTGCTGTAGTCTATCAAATAGACCTTTATTGCAGGGCCATTGGCAGTCTCAATCACATACGTAGTATTCTGGTACTGGCATCAGTGAACGTGTGTTCCTTTGGATATAGCTGTGAGAGTGAGCAGACAAACCCATACTAACTTGGACTTACAACCCAGTGCCTTTAGTCTTTAGTACTGGTATAAGTTGCGGTGCTGATTACATATTGATTCGTCAAGCTTTTCTACTGAGGAGAGAAAACTCTAATTAGAATTTACTACTAGTTTGCAAGAAATTCGCGTGATGATGTAACCCTTTACATTTATATTAGTAAAACAGCATTAGATAAGACATTTTTTGTTAGAGGATATGTAGATTTTTGTTACAGTAAATGTGTTTAATAGCTATTAATGTAACGAGATTATTATGCGATTTATAATAACCGAGGACGTTGCCAGGCGACGAGGCGCTTCGCGCCGAGTCGCCTGTGAAACGTCCGAGGTTTATATAAATCGTATAATAATCGAGTTGCATTCAAAGCTTTATCGTATCATTGACAACGATGGAAATCAAAAACTTTGTTTATTGTAATTTATTGTCATTTTACCGGATCATAACGTAACTAACGTATTATAACGTAACTAACGTATTATATTTCCTAACTAACGTATTATGAATTGTTATGATGTTATGATATCAATAATATGTAATAAAGGTTTAACTTAAAGTAAGCTTAATTGTCAATGATACAATAAAGTTTATAATAAAATATAGAAAGTTTCAAAGTGTAAATGAAAAACTTGAACACGAAATCATACTATCTCTTTTGCTTGGTTTTTTATATTGTGATATGTCAATAAAAAATAATACAAACCTAGTTACAACAAAATCAGCTTAGAATAGTGGAGATTCAATATTTTACATAAAAAGTTGCGAGCAACAAAGATTGAAGAGGTCTAGTTCTATATTTATTTCTGATCTTATCAAAACTATCTTCTAATTAGACCATTACCCATAATGCATTAGAATTTGTTGTCAAGTAGTGTAATAATCTGTCATTTTGTTATGTATATTGTTATGTAGAGGTTAAGTTGAAAATTTTTGGATTCAATTTTCGACCAATCAAAATTAATCCTTTTATGTCACATGTATCAGGATATCCAATCAACATTTGATTATACTGATAACTACCCCGGAATGTTATCGCTAGCGATAACACCCCGGCTGTCACCTGACTTAATGTCATATCACTGCTTATGTAAAACTTTTGACAGTTTCAAATTTAATTTTCGAAATGTCACGATTTGGAGAACTAAATAGTGAAAATATAGATAAATTGGAAACAAATTCAGCAACTTCTGCAAGCTCATTTAGTTTCTCAAATTGTACTTTCAATAATTGTTCTTTTAATAAATAAATGTTAACCTTAATTTAAAAAGCCAAAAATTTTCTGACCAAATATCCCACGGACAGAGATAAATCCTCATAATTTTATTAGTTTCCTCGAGC
>ML219477.1:12601-24862 GCA_004785975.1 Popillia japonica
ATTAGATAAAGATAGAACTAGAAAGAACAAGGAATGATCTACTTTTAAACAAACTTGCCGGTAAATAGATTTGGGCGTCGGAGTAATATTTTAAACTTCCATACATCGGAATTCATGCGTTAAACTACTCACCACAATGGCATTATTTCTGTTTACGAGCAATGTGCACTGACTATTTACTGTTTAGTCCTAATCCTCTTGAAGCCTACCCATTTCAAGTTTATGTTACAATAGAATACGAAATATAGTACAAATCGCATGTGTTCGCACATTTTTAGATTTAAAATATAGGTACCATTGTAACCAATTGTTATTTATCATAATTTAGTGGTGATAATTCCATGTATTAATCCTATTTAATGATATCACGATCTACATAAATTTATGCTGAATTTAGAGCAAATAATTTTGAATTTAATTGCTTCTCTATTGAATACAATACACTTACTACAATACACATCGAATGTTATAAAAAATACACACAATACCATCCAGAGAGAAAGAGGAGTGTGCTTGCTCATCCAAAATCGTTGCGATTATTGAACGCATTTCAGTTTCCCCGTCTGTGTAGTCTTCATCGGATGTTCACTGTATAAATAGGGAGCCGCTCACAGATATCAGATTACACCATTATTCCGCTGCAACCACCCTTACCTGCCAGCTTGACTACCTACCTTACCTTTACACATACACACATACATTTCTGATGTTCATTTCAACGAGAACTCTGGATATATTCGCAAAACGCACATCTTGCTAAAGCTACCTGTATTCATACAGTGTATGTGGTAATATGAATATTATGCGAAGCTAAAACTTTCTGCAATCAGTTCAAATGATAAAGAGTCTGTGGGATCAATCTACATAGAATGTGATTTAAAAGATAAACACTGGAGCAAGGTAGTTAAGCAATTAAAATTTAGAACTAGGTACTACTCCCAAAACGTAAAATAATAATAAAGTTTGATATACCATGATGATTTATTATCTAACATCACAGCTTTAAGGCAAAAAACAAAATCATACGAAGATTAATATTCACCAACCAAACTCATAATGTATTAGTAGTATTAGTAACGTAGTTTAGATGTAAGTTTAAACATTGGGAAAGACATAAAATACGAAATCGAAAAAGGATCAGACATGAAAGTATTTATTTATAGCGAAGTATTTGTTGTTCTGTTGATTTGTATACATCCTATATATGTAGTATATTATTTTCAATCTGTATTTACAAACCCAGACGGAAACGTGTACTAGCGAATTCAATAAACACCATCGGCTAGGCAGTCCTAATCCGCACTTCTTGCAATAGCGGAGGAAGTTATTGTAAGGATTCTTTTTGTTGGTGCGTGAGCCACATCCGCCGGTGCGTTCGCCGTTCGTGGGCTTCTCAAGGACACGCTTCGACAATTTCGATAACACTCAAAAAGTAAATTTATGGCTTCGATGGGACATCGGTCATTCCCTGATATTTTAGTTAATACAATTAAACGTGACGGGTTGTAAACATTAATGACAAACATTTGACGCCATGGTATCAGTTGTTAGGGGGAAAATTGTAATAGGTAATGTACCTTAGCAAATAATTATAAAACAGTTTAGTGCAAATGACAGATTAGTAATTTAAGTAATAAATGAATTATATTTTTAAAATAAAAGTTTCTTGCGATTTTCGATAATTTTGAAAATATTTAATTTCAAAAATACAAGACATAATATATTCTGTATATATTGAGTAACTTACACTTCGTCCTCCGATAATACAATTTGCTATTATTCCTAATAAAAATTGTTGTAAGCAAAATGTTCGAAAACAATGGGAGAAATCGGTCAGTTCCACCTTTTTCGAAATAAGAAAAAATTGGAACAATCTAGAACAAACCTAGAACAACTTGCAACATTTCAATTTGCGGAAAACTTACTCCACACATGTTATAGTCTGCTTTCCGCGATTTTTTCAAAATTCAATCTCACTTTCAATTTTCTAAATTACGCTTTTTTAAAACAAAATGGGAGGGAAGAGAAGAGGAAGCACAAACTTTTTTTTAATTTTGTTTTTAAATTACTACAATGTTCAGAAATGGATTTTCCAAAAGGGCAGGAGTTAGGAAAACTTTCTTTTATTTAATTTGGAATTTGGAACAATAATCAACAATCGCGAATAATGTAAAGAACTTTTTTGAGATTTTTTAAATATTATTTTGCGACACTCGGGAACAATGTTGAGCAAACTTATTGTTAGAATAACCTGGAACAATATTAAGAATTTAAAGTTTCTAAAAGGAATAATCGTAACGTCCAGTGTTGATTTTTTGGTTGGTATTATCTAATACTGGAAAACACGAGGCAGACCGACCAACCCGATAGAAAAAGCCAACAATGTGTACTATGCCATGAATAGAACACAACAAAGAAATATCAGAACGAACAAAAATGACTTTAATGTCCTCAAAACGATATACCGACCAATTCTTGTTTATGGCTGTGGAACTTGGGTCCTAACTAAAGATGAGAAGCGTAAAGTGCTGACAACTAAAATAATGTACCTACTTAAAAAGAGTGAAACTAGTGGCCATAAAAGGCAAAATACGTAGTGACATAATTAGACAAGATCAGAACGTAGAACCGATTTTTCCATCGAAAAGAGACAATTTGGATAGTGGGGCATTTGCAAAGATTGGACGGAAAATCGCAAGTCAGAAAAATATAGGAGTTCAAATCAGGGATGAACAAAACCAGAGGAAGACCCAGAGAGATATGGGGCCAAGTGGTTGGGAAAACCTGGCACAGAGAGGAAAAACTTGCAGCAAACAGAAGAAACTGGAAAGTCTTCGTAAACTATTGGAATGTTTTTATACATCCCTATACCCACGGGGTTGATTATATACATATATACTAGCCAAAGCTATTGTGATGTTTAAATATTATATTCCAAGTATTTTGGGTAAAAATAGTGTTCATTATACATACGTAAACGTTATATACACATCAAGGTTAAAAGAATAAGATAATGTAAAATATTACTAAAATACGCTATAAATTGACAGGAATATTCTAAAGAAAAATGCGCTTGTTTAAAAGTTTATTTAAGACACTTCTGGTAGGGGTTGGGCGATGTAAACGGATATGCTGTTTATGCTGTTTATCTAATTTAGTTCTTTTGTTCTCGTCTAAAGATGGTTTTGATACTCACAAATATTAATAATAATAAAAATGATAATAATATTAATAATATTTATTGGTGCTATCACACGTATATGCATACACAGGTCAAAAATACAACATACAATATAGAGAGTGTCGTTGAAATAAAAGTAAAGACTATGAAAAAGGGAAAGATATTATTTTATTAAATTTAAGTCCAAAATATTTTGCGCAAATTCCTTCCCAGACGCGAGAAAAAAAAATGGCAAGGATATTTATAAAATATTAGTCCCGCCACTGTGTTTTAATAAATATGTATATCTAGCGCAGAGCAGGTGTAATGATAGGCGATATTTAACATGTGTGCAACGCACAATCAGAGTCAGTCTGTTTCGAATGTTGAATGTATGTAGATGTTGCAGACATGCAACCAACAATTCTTTAATAAAAAGGAAAATACGACAACGATTTCAAAATATTTCTTTATTTCACAACAATAGTTTTACTTTTACTACAGTTAAATGGTTTTCAATAGTCGTTAAAAGTAATTCCATAGATTGCATACATTTAAAATAAAGTTCCTTTATTAACTAGTCTCTAATAGTATTTTCATACGTAATTACATTGATATTATTGAACTCTCCATTCAAAGCTATTTTTAACAACTGACACATCAGCGTTATTTCGTAGTTTTTATAACATCGACAGCTGTTCTTGCGATGTCTTGCGTTACTTCGATTGAGGTAAACTTATTTTCGATTCATAGGCGGCGCATATTACAATTTATAAGGGAGTCTTTAATTTTGGCATTCGCGTCGTAATTGAACAAAAATGTTTTGGATTCTTAATATTTTTTACTTTTATTTCTAATACAGCCTGTATAAGTCGACACAAACATGACGAGGGCTGTACATATTACATTACAAAAGCATAGTTATATATCGCTAAAGCTATTTTTCAAAAATTTATCCAATTAGTAAAAGGCTTTACTTTGTACTTTTTGATAATATTTTTAAAATTTAGGAGTGGCAACTCTTGAATCCCAGGAGGTAAAACATTAAAGAATTTTATTGAGTAATAATGTGTATCATTTCTTGACTTACTAAGCCGAAGATGATTTTGTCTAATGTTATTGCTGTGACGCGCCATGTAGTTATGAAAATGATTGCTGTGTGGATGTTTCTCGATCAAAACGCCATGGTTAACGCACTCAAATTAGTAAGATCATAAAATGTAACTTGAGTAAAGTTTTTGTTTTCAAAATTAATTAAAATTTGATCCGTTAAGTCATTAATAGTAAGACAAATTGCCACTGACTACTGACTGAAGTGATCTTCAAATAACTTTAAATGTGGTTCTCTTACAGGTCATCTCAAAACTTCTGTATTTTGATTTGCAGTTTTTTACTGTAATCAGAACGATGATGATGTTTGAGAAAAAAATACATATACCTAATTCCACACTTTTGTTGTTAAGCATAGTTTTTGTCATCCCAGCTTAGCTCTGCTTTATAGGCGTCGATGGAAGGTTTGTCAATGGCCCAATGGTGTTCATTATTCGTTCGCCCAAATTAAGTTTTCTGAAAGTTTTTACTCGTAGACATATCTATGTAACTTTTCAGTGATCCCGAGCATATTTATTAATTAAAGAAATAAGATGACATATGTACATAGATATGCACCATATATAGTATGTTTAACTCAATATAAATAAAAAGCATCCACACTGACAAATTCAGAACTGAGAATCAGAATCGGAAAATCAAATCAAACCGAAGCGCAGAGCTTTCGCAGAGATGAAAAGATACTAGATACCACTAGTAATAACTAGAACTAGTGTCTACGCAGCATGGTACGGCGATTAATATGCATTACCATATTTATTAAACAACTGATATTTTAATTTTAAAAGTTTATTTTCTGTTACACATTTTATTGTGACGAGTATAGTTTTTGTTTAATAAATATATATCAAGTACATTGCGTAGAAACAAATAGCTTAATTATCGCTCGTTCCGTACAAGTACAAATACAAAATTTGCACTTTCATATCTACGGCTTGCTAAAAAAACGCGGGTTCCAAGAAATTGATATGTGCGCACGTAAACCAGTAGAGATAAGATTAACTTTAAATACCACCACATAAGCATTACATCACTATTTTTATTAGACCAATGTTTCTAGTTAGCTGTCGGCCAAATGTTTCCATCACTGCAATTAATGCAATTGTTAGTATATGTGTGTTATTGTTATTATAGAATATTGGTGAAATATTGTATAATTTAGTAATGAAAATCGATAAAATCTTTAGTGTAACCTTACATATATATGTATCCCCTCCCTCCCTCCCATACATCGTACATACACTTTCGATCAAAAATGAGGGATCACTGCGGAAATTACAATAAACTGTTACATTTTTTGTGAAACTAAACATATTTCCAAATGAAAACATATTTTTTGTAAAGCAAACATTTGTTTCTTATAAAATACAAGAGTATTTATAATAAAAACATAGAGCGGAATAATATTTACTATTTTATTATTCTTGAAAGTAATCGCCTTTGGACTGTATTTTTTTGCAAATATGTGGCAATCGTGAGACTAATTTTTGGAGGATATCTATACTGGTATAGTTTGTCAAGCATTCATTAATTGCTCCCAGAATAGCTTCTGGAATGTTGCACAGTGGTATCGTTCATATCTATCTAACTCATCCCACAACAACTCGATAGGATTAATGTCGGACGATTGCAGCGGTCAAACCATGTTTATGGAGACACCTTCTCTTTCTTTAACTTGCAAATGATTTTTACAAAGTCGGGAGGTACTCTTGGAATCATTATCCTGCTGCAAGTAAATCTCCTCACTAATTAATCTTATTCCCGATTAGTACCGAAAACTTAATATTTGCTTTCGTCCGTTCATAGCACTTTTGACCACATATTCATGTCCTAATCTTTATGCTGTTTGGCCCATTCCAATCGTTTCATAAGGTTTTGTACTAATGGTTTCCTGGCGGCTATTCGGCCATGCAATCCAGTTTCGTTAACCGCCTCTTCACTGTTGTGAGCGACACCGGATTTGCGCGGCCTTCATTTAACTGTGCACGGATTTCTGGAGCTCTTAGGCGTCTGTTTCGTTTAGAAATCAATGTAATTCTTAAAGCTTCATTTGGTCTAGTCACTTTGGGTCTTTGGAAACGTCTTCGTGGTGCTGTAGTTCCGGTTGTCTAATAACGTTTCACCAGTCCTTCCCGATAAGTTAATTTAAGTTTGTGTGCTATTATTCGTAAGGAATTGTTTTTTCTATGGAGAGTTATAATGGCCCTACGTCTTACCGGATTTAGTTCTCTTCGTTTTGGCATGATATACCTTTTTTAATTTTTATTCATAAACGCATGCTTCACGACCTTCTCGTACAATTTCTAAATGTAAACTAACATTTTGTACATGATAGAGAGCGAAATACTATCCTAATTATATAAATGTTCGACAATAGCAACCCTATTGAATGCACAATATAATACAAACCAGCTTAAATAATGTAACAGTTTATTGTATATCTTGTGCATTTTATTTTTATTTTGTACTGTATATATTTTACTACCATGACACGGTCAACACCGGAAACCCTCATTATAGAGACTCGGGCCGTGGAAGCCTTCGATATCATTTAGCTTAGATAAATATTTACGAAAGAATACTTCAACGGCATAAATCAATTTAAATAAAATTGTTACGTTTTTCGCGCCTCTTTTCCATGTGGTTATAATTTCCTTAAATATTCCAAGAAGAAAAAACAGTTTCTATTTTATTACGGTAAGTAAAACAGATGAAAAGAGCGAGTAATTATACCGGTAGACCAGTGATCCGTCACTTATGGTCGGGAGTGTATATTGGTGGCTCATATTACGTAATACCCAATCGAGAAAAGGAGCATTTTGGTTGTTTGATATTTTCTACTGAAATATGCATATTGTTTCAAATATCATATATCATTGCATATATCATTATAAAATAACTCTTGCCATATTGAAAAATAAAGAAATAGTTATAGAATTGAGATTTTACTACAAATTGCTGCATAGTAAAGAAAAAAACAACTATCTAAGTACTACAAGTTGGCGAAAAATGAAACATCCGATTTTATTTTACTGTAATTTCAAAAAAAAAGAACTTTTAATATCAAAAACCAATAAATCGCATTTTCGCATGTTTAGAAAATATCATTTCATATGTGGCCGTCACTGGAGTATGCTCTTTTTCCGGTCTTTCCATCACGCTCGTCAAGATTTTCAGCGTTAGAATATCGATTTCTTGATGGATATTGCTTGTGAGAGCCTGGAAACTCTACGGCTTGTTTACGTAGATAAGTCTGTCTAGATTGGGCAATCTGCTTAGCCAATCAAAATCTGCTAATGGAGAAATAAACTCGTCTAGTAAAGCGTCTCTTAAAATCTTCATGGTGTCGCTGGTGGGCAGTGGTATTGTTTTGCTAGAACTACGTATTCTCCAACTCCAAATCAGTTAGCTTGTTCTATATAGTCCAGTGCCGTACACTAAGAACAATTTTCCTATTTCCATTGCCATCTTCAAAGCAGTATGGCCGAATCACATGTTCTGAATAAACATCATACGGTCACATTTTGTGAATTGTGTGATGATTTATGGGAACACAAGTATTGGTGACTGCCTAAAATGGGCTCATGATTAATTCCTCAGAAGCAGCAGACAAACCTTTGACTGTACTCTGCAGTTTTTATAGAAAAATGTTCTAATCTTTGGTCAAAGTTCTGTAAGGAGATTCACGAGAAATTGTCAATTGACTGTAGGTATCTCTCATAGCTTAGATTTTCAAGTGACTGGCTTACTCGATTCCGTTCGGCTAATTTTCAATCTCCAATTTTCTGAATATTAGGCGCCATACAGTTCGGATATTTGTTCTAAAATTCATGTTATGTTAAAGCCACTGACAAATATTTGCGTAGAAACATACAATTTTTTCGTAGTTTGATAGCGTACAGTTCCCCATTTTGAAAAAAACATTAAGGCTGTGTCAAGTAAGCGGTGTAACCGCCGTGAATCGTTCAGTATAAAGTTGAAATGTGCCCGCAGCGGTCAGAACGCGTTCAGTCAACGAATCGAACAAAAAAGTCAAATTCAGAAATACTACTGTCATCATCAGACGAAACTACTGCTTCACTACTATCAAAAATTTGTTGTTAACTGATATTTTGCATTAATGAATAGAAAAAGCACAAAATAAATCCAAATTACATTCAATTATGTGTATTATAGGTTTTCAAAACTTTAGCAGTCAGGTGGTTGACTTGACACAGCCTAAAATTCGTACCTGTCATCTGTCAAATAAAAAAAAAAACAAATATAATATGTAGGTATACCTATTAGCCGTCAAAATAAGAAGTTTTAGCGACTTTAAATAGGGTGATATATCTGCGTCTGAGCTAGTAATATACATACATATATTATGTAGTTAAAATATCTATGTATGTATGTATATTCTAGCGCACATATGTATGTACTTATTTATACCGGTTGTTTTGGTAATCATCATAGCATTATATCGCAAAGCTTGAGGTACATAACCTCATGTACAAAAAGCAAATAAAATACTCTCTCAAGAAAGAAAATATAAACAAATATAATTTGAAAACATTATGAAACTGTATGTATCCTCGTGTGACATATCTCTCGGCGACTGATATGGCAAAAAAAACATACACATATGTATCATGCAAGCAATAGCGTAACCGCAAAATAGAGTAGTGGAGTTTTCCATGGGGCTGAGTTATGGAAATTCGGACCAGACAAACATACATTTAATTAAGATTTAATATAGAGGAACCTAAAGCAATATAAATTTTCTATCGCTATTTGTTTTCAAGTACATAAAAATTTATTTCTCTTCAACATTTTATCAGAAATATCGATTGATACTAAGCTTCAACACAATGTTGTTAGATACACATCACACAATCATCAAAATTAGTCACCTATGTTACTCCATTCATTATCAGGTTTCCAATTATTAGGTCTCATATTGTTTTCTGGCTTTCAAGCATTGTGTCACAGTTGTTGGAATTGTGTTGATTTTTTATAAATATTGTTTACTTTAACGAGACATAAAGGACGAAAACATTCCTGGATTGTTGAAAAATCTCTTTGCTGACTAGGTACAAATTAAGTAAAAAAAAATATACATATGTGCATATTACTAATTCTTTTTTTTTCGTAAAACCTATACAAAAATCTATGAGATGTTATTTAGTTCATTTATAGTATGTTATATACAAGAAGGGAAGACGAATTCAAACTTATATAATGTAACGAGATCCCGGTGTTTGAGAAGGCGCTGTCTGTGAATGCTTCTCGACATTCGTGAGGGTACAAACACTGATGAACGAACGAAAACGACGTCGACGCGTCGTTAATAACCGAAAGCGTCGCGATGCCTGTCTCGGGTTACAAGGAAATTCAATTGCAATGGAATTTATAATTGTTTATCTGATCCTTCGGTAAATTACGAAGTGGCGATAAGTGTTAATGTTGTTCCTCCCCATTGGGAAATGAATAAATTTCAACCAGTTCACGCAACGATTCTCAACATATTTTTAAATTAATTACGAAATACGGTTAGCTAAATAAAGCAATGATAAGGATTTGTATCTACGAAATTAAAATTGTTGTTTTCTTGAACAATTTGTTCGTATGTACCTTTAGATATTCATTTATGTACATTTATGTTTATAACTAACAACCACTTACAAGAAGTAGAATATTTGTTTTATTTTGTTAGTTCACATCTTGAAGAAAATGTAGAATTGAAAAAGTTAGCTTTCGTTCGTCGAAATATGAAATCATGTTGAAGTATAGCTCTGGCAACAAAAGAAGCATTAATAAACGTATAGCATTACAACAACAAAAGTACTGCATCGATTAACTACACACATCTGAGTTTTTCCCTGGAAATTGGAATATTTTAATTTAGATTTGGAGAACTGCGAATTTATTTCATGTAAAATGAAAATAATCACATTCTAGATAAATATATTTTTCTGTCGAAAATACGAAAAATAATTTTGTGATAATGGAGATCATTAGCACTTGCGATTTGATATTAAAAAGTATTTGTTACGTTTAGAGGCATTATTAGTATAATGTTTCCTTTCTTTTTCGTTGCTTTGTTTTATTAGAATTAATTTATTTACGTTTTTTAAAAATATGTTTTAAATTTTCACTTCACTGTTAACAAGATTTGCAAAACAACACTAAATGCAAGATATTTACAAGCGATTCATTAACCAAAAGTTGATCATAAATTTAATAGCTATATCAGATTAAAGCTAACATATGGTTACAACTGCATTAACGTTGCTAGTTACAGTAGCCGCTATAAATTTTGTCGTGGTTTTGGGTAGTAATATGACATAAAAACTTATGTTACTACAAATTTGATTTACATAGGTGCTTTATTGTGAGAAAAAGGTCAATGTTAGCTACTACATTTACTACGGACGTTCACAATATACCAGTACCTAACTTCGTAGCATCTTAACATTTGCTAAATTTTTATTCAACATTCTTTACCACATTATTAAGAAAAAATATCCATATCATTAGTGTTACAATGATTCATTTACGGGATAGGAAGAATATCTCTCCTCTACTATGCTAGTCCATTTCGTTGTCATTATTTGACAATTAACCACAAATTTCTTCAAATTGACTAAATCCACAAGCAGGCTGGCACCATTCATACCATTAATCACAAAGCCAAATAGCTCAATTTTTTGATAGAAGCTAGGTGTTAAAACTTTGTAGGTATATTTAGTGAGTTTATTATGATTCAAACTAGTTTCTATTTTTGAAGTTAGGTAGGTAAGGAATTTCTCTTTTTGGAAAGGGCTGTTTAGTGTTTTCGATCACTTATGTATATTCTGTAAATAGTTTTTGCAATAACCGAAAACCACGCGAAATTCAGTACCGCTTTGAAATTTTCATCGGGTTGCTAATTCAAAAAGTACCTACATATCTTATCTTGACAGAACTGGTATTGTTAGTTGAAGATGGTCCATTGCAGCTCTATGCATTAATGCAAAAAATATTAATGTCTAAACCTCCAGTTTTGAAGTAATTAGCTGATAATAGTAATTTACAAATTGGAATATTTTTCTAAGTAACCACTATCTAGAATGCATTCTCAAATGATGTGTAATTTATTCTACCATAAAAGCTACTGTTTTGGTTGATTTTTAAATGTTGCAGTTAGAGCTATGCTGAATGCATACTTTTATTAAAATTCGACATAAGGAACACATTTGAAGGCATAAATACAGGTATAATATACAGCGTCTTCATTTGAAAACTTTCTACCGTAAATGTCTGGAAATCTAGAAAATTATGAAAAATTTCCTGAAACACGTAAAAAGTATCTATGTATTATCGAGGGGGATAATTTTTCATGTAAAAATTGTCTCATCTACTTGAACATCCTACCCCCTGGAGCCACCCCTTTAAAAATCTTAAATGGAAAGGGGTATCTTCATTTTAATAGTCTTTTGAAACGCAACATTTTGGCGTTTAGTTTTTTTGTAATTGGCCCAATAACTTGCGTCCCCCTCCCCCTCCAAGATGCCTGCCCATACCCTTTTTCTCAGGGTTTTCTTACAAATGCATTAGTATTAATCATGGTTGTAACCTGTTCACAAAACTCTATCCATCTGCCAAAATCATCTTCACTTAGTTCTTGACATATTTTCATTTTATAAGGATGGACTTTATGAAGTTTTGTAACGTTATGAGCGGCACCCAGTTGTCGCAGAAATCTGGCTAATGAAGAACGAGGATGTATACCGAAATGACACAAACTTCCACTTGAGAGACTTCATTTAAAACTCTCGGCTGCTTATATTTTATATTCGCAGTAGATCCAGTTTGAGTAAATTTATGAATATGATTCAAGACAGTTGCGGCAGTTTGTCAAGCGCATTGATTTTCGGCTCCATAAAATAATACAATTTCAACCTTTTCTCGCAAACTATAAACCATTTTTGTTACTTTATTTAAATAAGTTTGGTTTGATAACACTAAAT
>SMLS01074133.1:0-36475 GCA_004785975.1 Popillia japonica
AAAATGGCGGGGGAATTACCAAAATTAGTGATTTCGGCAAAATAATAAAAAATTAAATAACCTGGCAACGTCGCACTTTAAAGCTAAACTATTTTAGAGGTAAACTAAGGCCCCGAAAATACACTCGCTTAATTATTAATTTTGAAATGTGGTTCTTTTATGCTCATTAACATAACGTGAATCAAAATTTCTATTGAGTTAACGTTATAACTACAATCGAAATCAGGAACCTTAAATGAATACCCTGTATATCTATATTCGGAATATTTGGGGGAAGTCTGTTATTTATGACGACTAATTCTTTTAGCAATTCTTTTTAATCTTGAACCCAATAAAAAATATTAAGAAGCAAAGTTAAGCGAATAACTCAAGTGACAAAAGAGAGTAGCCTGTCTTCTAATATATTAGGTGAGGTTTTTATCTTGAGACAATGGAGTATCTCTAAAACTCTACTTCAAATCAAAAAGTGATCTTAATAAGATTTCTTTTAATGTAGGGGCTTACTGAATGGTGCCGAACTCGATTGTTAGTGTTGAATATTTGAACAGTTATGGAGGCTATAACATTACGAGAGAAAATTGAAATGATTTACATCTCTGGAGAAAGTGGCAGAAATATCGATGATGCTGTTAATCTTTGCTCCCAACGTTCTCCCGACAAGGTGCGACCGTCGCTTTTGTTTACCGAGTCGTTCAACAGTTCCCTAGCGAAGAAAAACAGAAAACGTAAACAACTGCTGAAGAAAATGATGAAATCGCGGTATTAGCTGCAGTAGCTACTAATCCGCAAACTAGTACTCACGGATCAGGAATTTCTCAGTCCACTATCTGCCAAATAGTGAAGTGTAGGAAATGTCATTCATTTAGAGTTTCCATGCATCCAGAACTTCATGGCGATGATATTCAAAATCGAGTGAGATGTTGTCAACGGGCGCTTCAACGAATACAAGATAATCTTGCTCGAGTATTATTTTCTGACCAGGCGACATTCACAAATCATCGGTAAATTGGCACAACATGCATTACCGGAGTATTAAAAATCCCCATTGGTGGCGTAAGGTTGAACGTCAACATCCTTGAAACGTAAATGTTTGGTGAGGAATAATTGGCAATAAGCTTATCGGCCCATATTTTATCGATGGAAACTTAAATGGTGAAAAATAGCGAATCATTTAGCAGAACGGACTTCAAGTGTCACTTGAAGACCTTCCCTTAAACGTACAACAAACATTGTCCCAGAATGACGTTTGTCCAGCACATTATTCAAGAATAGCACGGGAAGTATTAGATCGAACCTACAATCGTCACCATTCAGTGACCCCCTAACAATATAACAAATCTTATTAAGATCTTTTGATTTGATGCAGTGTGTTAGAGATATTCCGTTGTCTCAAGATAGAAATCTCACGCAATATAATCAACAAATTCGCAAAATACAGTGCGCGAATCTCTTGCCATGCTAAGAGAACCAGAAGTTTTGTTGCTACAATTTTGCTTTCTTTGTTTCATTATAAAACACATTTATAGTGATTTAGAAAGTAGTGAAGTAAGTGATACATGGGTTCAGGATACGTGTCTTCCTTTTGAGCATGCAGATCTTAGCCAATACATTGTACGGATTAAGCGCTTGCATATCGTAACCGTAAACGCAGCTTTTGTTTTATACAAATAAATTATCCGTTTGTGACGAAGCACGGATATATAGTTTTAATTTAGTTAAGTCTACAAAGGACTAAATTGGCTACATAAAAAACTAATGCAGCAAGTTTATCACCACTAACTTCAGAATATTTTCTTTGTTTTGATCTGTACTGACTTAAATCTGTTCACGGTAAGAAGCTACCGTAACTTATTTATTAGTACGAGTAGAATTTTATAGAACAAAATACATGCTGGAGAAATTATACAACAATCTTAGTTATTGAATTCACACAAGGGCGTGTGGGCCTATTCTTGGAGAAACGCGTAATTAAAAACTAATCAACGACTTCATAGGATAGTATAGCATGTAGGCTACTACATGTTACACGAAATATTTTAGTTCAACTCAGTAAAGAGCGCTGGAAGAGTACGAGAAAAAAGCCCTTACTGGGCGATAAACATCCAACAAAACGATGCTCGTGGGCAAAGGAAAACAAGGGCCGTGATTGGATATAATGGGACATACATATTTTTTGAAGCGTGTTTTTGGGCGTGGGCTCCCTTTAAATGTGTTTGGACGACCTGTCACAATAGATAAACAGATACATAGATAGATACTTTATTAGTGCTATGAACATAAGTATTTGAACACGTCTATTTCACATATTAAAAATAATACAATGAGTTAAAAAATAGATATACACACGACCTCATAAAATAAGAATAAGAAACATTTAAAAACACTAAGTCTAACATTAATGGCTCCCACTGATATATTCTTCAAACGAGTAGTATACGCTGCTTATTAGAAATTGTCCCCAAAAAATAATACCATACCGCAAACGGGATTCCACATAAGCATAGTAAAATAATAAGGCCTCAAAGCTAACTACCTTACCCAAATTTCGCAAACCATAATAAGCAGTCGACAATTTATTTATTAATTTAATGGCATGATTACCCCAATTCAGTCGATCGTCCAGATCGAGCCCCAGGAAATTAATGGTGGTTGCTTCAGGAACAGACCCAGTACCACCTCCTCCCCTCACGTATATACTTTCATCTTTAGTGGAAGCTGAGAAGAGCAGAAGGTTTGTTTTATCCACATTTAAGAGGAGTCCACTACCACGACGCCAATTATCGAAGTTACTAATTACTTGCGAAGCTAATTACTAACTTCGCCAATCGAAGGGCCGGATACCATGCAAGATACATCATCCGCATATTGTGAATACGTACAATCAGTGATAGCATCTGCCAAGTCATTAACATACAGTAAGAATAAAGTGGGTCCCAAAATAGAGCCTTGAGACACCCCACACTGAACGGTAACACTATCAGATACAATTTTATTTCTAATACAACCCTCAACACCAGTAACACATGTTGCTTGACAAGTATGATCTAAATAAATCTAAGACTACACCACGAACTCCATAGGATTTCATTTTAGCCAAAAGGAGCTGGTGATTGACTCGATCAAAAGCTTTAGATAGGTCAAAATATATACCTATAACTGAATTTCTCTCATCTAAACTCTTTATAAACCTGAAACAAGGCATTGAATATTGCATTTAGCGATAGATTTCTCCAACGTTCAGTTAAACATCCGCATTCACGTATGGGGTTGCTTCTATGAGAGAGGTTTCGGGACATTGCATGTGTTTACAGAAAAATTGACAGCAGCAAATATGATGAAAATTTATGAAAACTATTTGTTACCAAGTGCCGCAAAATTCTATGAATCAAATAACGGGGTTTTTGGCTACTTCAACAAGACAACGATCCTAAATATTGTAGCCGACTCTGTCGAACTTGGCGCACCGATAATAACGTCGAAAGATTGGATTGACCGGCATAATCATCAAACGCAAACCCCATCGAAATTGTTGGGGTATTTATCAAATACAAACTTAGGGGAAAACGCATATTTAATATAAACCAGTTATCTACTCAGATTCGTAATGTATGGCGGCCATTACCGACATCAAATCGAAAGCATGCCAACATGCTGCAAAGCCATAGCGGACAATAATGCAGATTTGATACCATACTAAGTAAATACGTACTAATTAATAGTAAGCCCTTTTTTAGCATGCACGTTTGCCGAAATATCGGCCACACGCTCTTGTGTGGCTAACTGTAAATATAGAATCTTCGTTCCTTAATACATTAACTTTATTAAGTTTATTAAGAAATTAATTTAATAGACTGTAGTCGTACATATATTACATTCTATCTGCAATTTAAATTACGCCGCAATTTATAATTGTGAGTACAGTATGTAACCTAAAGCAGCTACGGTTAACATTAATACAAAACAAATTGCTAATCAACCAAAAAAGAAACACCACCAAGGTATCTTCTGGTTACGCTAAAATAAAATAGAATACTCTCTCCTTTATTGTGTGAACCCGTATATACTTCGTAAATTAGAACCGAAGACAAATACTCTGCGGGCAGACTCACAAACTTTAATTGAAACACATTCCCTTGCATACGGATTATTTTACACAGTCTTAATTTAAATTGCACATAAACTAACGAGAGTAGTAGGAGGTGAGGGTAACTTAAGAAACCAGCTCCCGTGTTACCGGCAGCAGACCCGGCCTCGGGTTTTATTTCCTTGCTCGTTAATTAAAGAGACCAGAAATACAACTGCATAGTTATTATTACTTAGCATTCGCGAAATGTATAATGAAGTCTAGTCGCAGTGTACTTTGTGTAATACAAGAAGTGCCGCACCACCGATGGAACAAAAAGTTGTGTTGTAATCGAGTGAATTTTTATGCGAAGTACTTTGTCATAAAACAGAACACGTGGAAGTCGGAAAATGTCCATTATGTTATTAAAATATCTCCATATATTTTAGAGTAGTGTGTTGAAGATATAAGTTTTGCATCAAACATGTCTTAATCAAATTATTGTTTATCAATTTGGTAACCTATCTGACGATACATGGAGTTATCATAAAGATATGTTTTATATTTTTATAACGTTTTAACAATTAAGTTAATTACAAAAACAAACGAAATCTAATTGCTTAAGGAATGGGGTTTAGTATGTCCAAGTCCAGTTATTGCAATTACCCAATGTATTTTGTTGTTGTAAGTTTATACAGCAAATTGTATACAGCATTCCGTAACATTTCTGGATGAATTGCACCAATTTGCTCTGTAAACTTGCCTTCTAATTCTTGTAGCGTTGTTGGTCGTTTTCTAAACAATAAACTTTTTGAATAACGCCACAGCCAGTAGTCGGCTAGGTTAACATCGGGTGATTTTGATGGCTAAGAATTTGTGAAATGTCTGCTTATCACACAATTTTGAAAAACGATGTTTTTAATTCGGTGGTGCTCGTTTTGCAGCTGTAGAATAACATAATCTCAAGTGTCGTTCACCGTTTAGTTACAGATACGGCTTCTCCATTCTGCATTTCCTCGTAGAAATACCGGCCAATCATAGATTCCGATGCAAAATGGCACCAAACGGTGACTTTCTTGTTGAAAAACTTCTTGAACGATTTGTTGCGGAGTTTCTGCAGACCAGGTTATATAGTTGGAGTATTGACTCCACTATTCACAGTAAAATGTGCCCCAACTGCCCATAAAATACGGAATAATCATTCGGATTCAATTTCCAACTGGGCCATAACTCGCAAAGAAAAATCTTACTTAGTAGACAAACCTGCCTCCTTTATTTCAAACAGCATCTTCAGTTTATATGGAAACACTTTTAGAATTCTATGTAAAATTATCCAAACCGTTGTATACAGCACTTGCAATGGCTTGGATATCGCATCTGCACTGCTGATTTTTAGTGGATCTCTGGTTATGTCCTGATTTTCATGTAAAACCTTTGCAACTTAGACATTACTAATTCTTGGTCTTCCTGATCTTGGTGGGCAGTTACACAGCCTGCTCCTTCAAATTTTTGTATCAAATTGCGATAGGCTTTCATATGAGAGAGCCCCGCTTTCAAAACCATTCTCGTACGCAATCTTCGTAATTCCAGATACAGTAAAATCCGATTCCTTAGGCAATAAGCTTTTGTTTATTTTTTCTTATTAACTTAATTTGTTAAAAACTAATCATTTTAAATATATCCCTTGATTTAAGATAACCTTGCATAGGTAATAACAAGTTTAATCCATCGTGGAAGACTTTCGTAAAATGCGCTTGATAATACAGGGTGTCCATGAATATGTGAGCAATATCTCGGATACATAAAGTTTATATAAAAATAACCACGGGGTATCTATATATCTTTTATTGCTAGGGTGCACCACTGCTGAGATATTCAACCCTAAACATATAGTGGTGGTTTTTTTAATTAAATTATGTATTTCTTTCATCCAATTTTAAGGTGTGTAGTTTTTTACTCTCCAATAAGTGTTTTACTATTCCTTGGACCTTAAGTGAGAAAAATGTACTATTAATGGATTTCCATAAAATGCTCCGTTTCCGAGAAAAATAAGTTTAACGAAAATAGGTAACATTTTGTTTCAATATGCATTAAAAATCTACTTGAAAGAAATTAAATAATTAATAATCTATCCAATTATTTATAAAAATTAATAATAAGGCTCCACATTAGATCCTTGGACTCGAATACACTCTTGGATACGTCGAATTAAAGATTCTCTAACGAAAGCTAGTCTGTACATTAAATACATATCTGCATACTCATTAAATGTGTATTCCAATTTTATTAAACTAAGCAACTAATGAAAGTAATACGCAGAATACCAATAACAAATAAATCAAATATATGTAACCACAACAAATAGAAACAAACTAGCATGTAATTAAAACGGGAAAACTTATTGTTACGGAGATAGCTTGTAATTTCGAAATAATAATTGGACAGTTCTATCAATCGTTCTATCCAAATGACGTAATTACATTAACTTTATCACAGCATCCCAAGATATTGAAATAAAAGTTACGCGTTTTCGTTAATTGCGTCATAATAAAATTGCATTAAAAAAACCACTTAGTCAATTCTATGTTTAGGGTTGAATATCTCAGCCGTGGTGCACCCTAGCAAAAAATGATATATAGAGATACAGTGTTATTTATTATTTACATAAACTTTATGTATCCGAGATATTGCCCACATATTCATGGGCATCCTGTATACAGCAATAATGATGCCAGTCGTAATGAATTGTATAGAACATTTTAAATACTCCATAATATATTTTATAATCCAGAAAAGTTAATGAAATGATAATAAATAAGAAATTAATGGATGGTCACATGTTGTTTATTTATTTAAAGGAATACTTTAATATTGAATTTTTACTCTATACTAACCTGGGACATGATTAATCCAAAATTCCTCCCTCATTTGTAATGATTTACTTTTGAAAGGATTTCCTTGTCGGCATCTACTCGGCACTTGATTTTAGACACAGATATGGTTTTTCCACTGGATCTTTCTAATGCTGCTTTGTATTACAATAACTAGAAACTTTTACCAAATTGAAATTCGACAAATATGGCTTAGCACAGCTACAATCAGTATCAGTAAAATAATCTGAGCATTTTTACGAAAAGTAATGAGTTTCCATTTTAAAAATATTAAAAATAGAATTTCAAGACAATATTTCTCTGTTTAAATTCTGTAATAGCGTTAATACGACTAAATAAGTAAATGCATATAGTGATGTAGCTTGTAACCACAGGCCTTATGTCAGGCCTTAGTATTAGGCCACAATATACAGGGAACGAAATATTTTAATTGGAGTCCTAAAGAAGATAACACCTTTGTAAATACCAATAATAATTTGAAAACCATAACAAATGGAAGTGCTCTCGCGGACTTTTTTGTAGAAAATTTCATGTTTACAAAAAAAAAGTAAAAAATGTTTTAATTCGGATGCGTGAGCAATGCTAGACTAGGCAAACAGAGGTAAAATCAGAACCTACGACACCTTTGTAAATAGTATAACTTGAAGACTATAAGAGATAAAATAGTGCTCTCAGGAACTGAGAGCTTGATGTCTTACAAATTTTTTGATAGTTTACGTCGTTAAGGTCTAGCATTGCGTATAATGCAATTTAAAAGCCATATAGTCGAATGACTTAATTTTCACACACACGAATCAAAAAAGCTGTTAACCAATATGTGTATAATTATGTATAGAGTAAGAAATATACGCAAAAACAATACAAGCAATTAGTCAATAGTTATAGGACTAGAAAGATACTAATAAAACGTGTTGTGTAGCTTAGAGGTAACGATGTAAATACTGTTTCCATAATCTGCAGGTAACTAGTCAAAGCAAAAGGTGTCAAGGAATTTATAAAATTGTGCTTTACCTCAATTACCGAATAGCTATTGCAATGATTTTTAAAAATAACGTCTATTCCATCTATCTCACATTCGACAGCTTTGTTGCAATCATCATTAAAAAGATGTTCACTTCGATTAAGGAAACTCAGAAACCTGGTATGATACTATAGGTACTATACTATGCGGCTTAGAATATAACTGCATTTATATAAATGTAAGACAAAAAATAATTGCCAGGTGTTTCATACTTTTCTAGCAGAAAAGTTTCATCATCACTACGTGAGTACGTGAGTAGGCATCCAAAAATAAAGGAACAACTTAACAAAATCTGGATTACTGTTCTTGTTATTGATCATTACGAGAAAGTAACATAGGCGTATATCTGATTACGAATCCGAATATTAAATATGTAAATATACAAACTAGAGAAAGAAGAATAAGACAAAATATTCATTAAAAAAAAAATAATGTCTAGCGTTCAACGTGCAATGGACATATGGTAAAAATCTCAATCTAACTATATTATTAATATAAATATTCTTAATAGGTTTGACGTATTGGTAAATGGTGGAGGAGCGGTAACATTGCAATTCCAACGGTCGCCATTCAAACCGCTAACAAGAACTGTATTCGTCCCCTGGAACCAAATAGTTGTATTGCCACCAGTTCATATGGAATTAATGGAAAAAGATGATACACCAAACATTCATACGAGGTAAGTGAAGTGTGAGCAAATAATACTGAGATTGTTTTATATTTCCAACTAATTTCAATTTTCCATATTCCTTTATACCCCTTTAAAATGTAGTACACTAATATGATCAATTCAACATCGGACATCGGATACAAAGATCAGTTAAATATGGCTCTCTAAAAGGATATAGCCGCTTATTGAAAGAACAAAGAATAGCCTCAGTTGTACCAGATTTATTATAAAGGCTTTCGAGTTTTGTGATAAATGTAGCCAAAAATGCACACACAATACAAATTACAAACAAAGTAAAGTAAATTAAATACATGTAACACATTTCGATGTTGCCACTAATGTCAGTAAATGATATATAAAATAGTGGGTAGGGAATATCAAAAGATCACAGTATCTCGCAACGTGTCAACTACGCATAATGAAAAAGCGTCTGGTGTGTAAAGGGTGGCTGCGGTAAGTCCTACAGGAGAAAATCTTCTGACAAACTAATTCTAGGGTGCAAGTCTGAATATATTTGTATATACCACTATGTAGTGAAGCGAATCAATGCGCACTGACTATTGAAAAAGATCTGTATCTTCAACTGTTCAGCTGAGACTGAGTGTGCTTAAAAACGTGTGCCAACATACTTTTGTCTGTTACTTTTAATTAAGCGTCGGATTGGACTTATGTATACTAAATCACAATCAAACGAATTTTATAGACGCCATTAGAAGGGACCAAAGGAAAAACAAAAGAAGAATGTAGGCTTTTCTTTTTTAATGTAAGAGTTCCAAAATAGTTTCAATATTTTTTTACAGAGAATTCTGCCTATACGTTATGCGGTTATGATATGGTTTTATATGTTGCTGAAACCATAACCACTCCAAATATCAAGCTTGGTGTCTAGCTGTGAATTATTTAGACAATGCAACAAAGTTGATAGAAGTATGTGTAATATATATAAATATTTTTACCTGTACCGAAACCAAATACCCGTGAGCAATCTTTGATCAAGAATTAAGAAGAATCCTCAAAAACGACATAACGCCTTTTTGAAAGTGCCAAAAGTTGAAGCCCTAAAAACTCAAACCAAATATATTAGTTTGTTGTAGCATGACGCCGCATGATCACTTGACCCAATCTTGTATCAAGTTGCAGACACTTACCTGCCTAGAAATCATAGACCATATATCCGCGTACTTGTTGCAATGACCCTGCTGCTGGAACTAGTACAAGTACAAGCGCTAATTGAAAGAACTGCCCGTCTTATCGGTTGCCGATAATGATATTGCCATAACTTTTTATCTAGGTTGACGCAAGCGGAGATTCAAAACGAAGGATAATAGTAGACCGATACAACAGCATATCCGTATGGTTGTCAAATGTTCAGGAGCTCATTTCAGGCTACTATTTCGAAATTATGAACAATGGACATCTAGCGCACCAAAATTCGAATGGATTGCTGTTTGGTGCACAAACGAATACAAGTCATATAAAGCAGTGGAGGTAGGAATTCCAAAGGTTCCTCGCTCAAGAGCTCTAACGATCTTCTAAACGGAGTGAGGCCTCTGTATCTGGGAATGCCTGAACAAAGATATCTCGAGAACATATCTATCTATGTACATAATATACATATAGGTACATATATACCTGTATGCACAGTCCACAGTCGTTTAAAAACGTTAATTTTATACATTTTTATTGCAAACTGGTTTGAAGCTGTAGAGTTATTGTTACGTAGAACGTCATAAATCGCAATCCCAACAGGAATTCAAAGAAACTTAAACACTAAAGGATATGATAAAACAAATGGCCTTGCAAAACAAAGAACACATTTAGTTAAATGGGAATCTTGGTTTAGCGTTCTTAACAACCAACTCAACAAAATAATTTAATATTTTGGAAGCAACAACAGCCGGTGGAGAACAAATGGAGCTAATAAATAAACTTCTCGCCAGATAGGAACATATACTTAACTTTAAAATGCTAAAAGTCAATTGACCTTCAACTTACATTGATTTTGTGAACTTGAAACCTAGATTCTATCTAAGAATTTAGCTTCTAGAAGAGGCGACTCTAACGCCAGTACTAGAGCAGCGGGAGTCAATCACACCTACAGTACAGGATTTACTGCAAATATTGGATTGGTAGGATGCTAAAAAATGATTTACTTGTCATAGACTCCTTTTTTTAAGAAAGCCTAATGGCGCAACCTAACCGTCTTTTCTTTTCGAATTTTGGGAACAGTGACGTAATTAGTTTTTCAGAATGTGAATGTTTTCCAACATGTGAATTCTTAATTTTTATGTTTACTATCTTGAATCTTATGTTGCATATACTATGTTGAATAAAAGTCGAGTTTGTCGAGCGAATAAGCAGATAATCTGTAATAATACGTAGGCTAATTACGGTGTTAAAATGTTGACCACTACATATGCTGCGATATATTTTCAAACTATGAAATATCTTATCAAAGACTTTTAAAGTAATAGTGATTCCAAAATTACAATAACTATATATGCATATAGTATTGTAAATTACATTCTGAATTATGAAAAAAATATTGGATAAACAATGCATCATATTAACCATGATTCTCAGCCATAACTAAAAAACCACAGATAAAATCAAGTTGCATTTGAAGTCAATTTATGAAGCAATCTTCAAGATGTACTCCGGTACCATAAAGTTAAAATACCGTGAAGAAACATAAGGGTGAAAACTATTCAATCTCTCACCTTACTCTCTAGCTGTGAACTCTACGGATTCATTAAGCCACCCTGCTTTGATGTAATGCGACACCTTCGCCCAAACTTGGATTACGATATAATTAGCTTGTGCATACCGGATACTGTAACCTTCGTCAACCTATCAGGATGTACACGTATTAATTATATTCACCCTCTCTTCGGATTCACACAATATTTAATTTTAAAACGTCAAATTAATGTTTGTTTCCCATTATAATTCAAATCCTAAGTTATATATGCTGAGGCAGATGTCTGTCTGAATTGTTCTCCTTAAACTCCTCTTGAAACAAGAACTTACAACATAATAAAACTTATTTACCTTCTAGTACAAAATAAAAGAAATGCAGGGAGAGACTGCAACAATAGCAAAGCAGCTATCTTACATTTACTGCCATTACTATCCTCTACTTCGAATATGAACCGTTTTATTTGCGAGCATGAACCTTATAGAAGTGCAAGAGTCTCCAAAGCTTTTATGTTGTACTTCAGTGTAATTAAATGCAGCCTGACTGTGGCTCAGATTTACGACGAAATGGCTGTGTAAAATCGCGATGTATTAGCTTTCCGTGCAGTAGTAATCATACTTGCTTGACTTTGTAAAAATTTGACGTTCAATTGTCGCTCTCGTGGTCTTTATTCCATACTGTTGTTTTCCGGTTTGAAAATAGAATTCGCTCCTGTTGAAAGTTGAAAGTTCGATAATTGAATTCTGTTTGTAACGCTACGTAAATCAGTTTTCCTAATTTACAAAATGAACTTCTGTTAGTTATTTTATTATTTATAACATATATGCATAAATAACATATGCTTTTTTATTTGGCTAAAATTTAGATCATTTTCAGATCTATCTGATTTTTGCGGAATTGTGTTATGAAATAAAATTTAATCGTATTATCCCCAAATAGTAGGTATCTGTAAAACAACTACTATGAGGCTATAGCAAAACACATACAGCGTATGCATTTGAAAAATTTTCACCGTAAATTTCTGGAAATCTAGAAAATTATGAAAAATTTCCGGAATCACGTAAGTAATGTTATATATAACCGAAAAACAGGCAACAGCATAAAAAGCGGATATATCTGTTTTTCTTCCGGCGCTCTTTGTTCGGAAATACATCGTCTGTTGCTTTAGTATAAATTATTTTTTAGTATGCATCCATCATAAACCAATCAAAACACACGCATAAGCGTGCATAATCGGGCGTTTATCGCACGGCGTGCGATAAAATGTTGCTTGGTAACAGCCAATCCCAAGCGTTTAATAGTACAGTGAAATGTCGGGAAATGTCAAATGACATATAGGTACATGTCACTCGATAATATGTATTGGAATTATTGATTATTGATTTGAATTATTATTTGGACTTTGCAGGTATTACCTAAACTTAATTCAGCTTCAGCAGCTAGTTTTTGAATTTCTGTCGACATTATTAATACAACAATGATGTTTAATAATTAAGTGAAATGTCAAATGACATAATATAGAGACACATTTCACTCGATAAAATGTATTGAAATTATTGATTTGATTTCTTCTAGTTAAAATTATTATTGCATTTATACTAAAAAATATCGTATGACACAGTGCATAATTAGCTTTTAAAGCACTCGCAACGTTAAAGCCACTCCGCTTCGCGTCGTGGCTTTAAACTCGTTACTCGTGCTTTAAAAGCTCGATTATGCACTAGTGTCATAATATACTAATTTAGTATTATATAGCCCAAACTTATTTAAATAAAATATCAAAATTGGTGTATAATTTGCAACAAAAAGTTAAAATTGTAATAATTTTTGAAGCCGAAAATCAATGCGGTCGACGAACTGCCGCAACATTTAACGAAAGGCATTCGTATAAGATCACATCTCATAAGTATCTATCTTCTAAGTCTTAAATCTTATTCATAAATTTACATAAACTGGGTCTGTTGTGAATATAAAACATAGATAAGCAGTCGAGAGTTCTAAATGAAGTTGCAAAAGGGGAAGTGTTGGGTCATTTTGGTATAAATCCTGGTACTTTGTTACGCCAGATTTCTGCGACAACTGACCACCATTGGGTGCCTGACCATGATTGGGCGCCGTTCATAAAGTTACAAAACTTCATAAATTCCATCCTTATAAAATTAAAATATGTCAAAAACTAAGTGGAGACGATTTAGACAGAAGGACAGAGTTTTGTGAACAGATTACAACCATGATTTATAATAATAATGCATTTGTAAGAAATATCTGTTTCAGTGATGAAATTACTTTTTATTTATATGGGCTTGTATGTAAATAAACATAACTGCAGATATTGGAGTAACGCAAACCCTCATCTGCTTGTAAAAGAACATACTCACTACTCTGAAAAAATTAATGTATAGCTAGGCATCTTGCGGGACCAAGTAAATGGACCATTGTTTTTAAAATAAAAATCTAAAAGGCGTAGCATATCTGGATATGCTAGAAAATACTATGTATCCATTGATTACAGACTCTCTCGAAAATCAACTGGAAAAAATGCCAATCTCCTACTTGATGATAATGAATTACATTTTCAACGCGATGGAGCTCCTTCTCACTATGTTCTTCCAGTAGGGCACTGGTTGGATAATGTATTTCCTAATAAATCAATAGGACGAAGAAGATTTATAGAATGGGTAGCGATATCGCCGGATTTGACCCCACTTGGCTTTTTTATGGGGTTACGTGAAGCCGGTTGTATTTATCCCTCAACCTAAAAATTTAGAAGAACTTCGGCACAGGATTACTGCAACCTCTCATGGAATTCAAAGAGAAGTTTTTCGAAACATACGCCGGCTATGTTACTGTTTAGCAAACAACAGTTCGAACACATTACATTGAGTTTTCCTTAAAAATAAAAATGAAACATCTTAATCAGTTAAAGTGCATTTTAAATACAGAGTTTGGTTCCGATGCTCCTAAAATGAAAAATATAACAAACTAAAAGATTTTCTTAAATCTTTCTTAAAAAACTAAACGCTAAAATGTAGTGTATCAACAGATTATTCAAAATAAGTATTACTCGATACCACTTTCCATTTTAGATCCTTAAGGGGATGGCTCCAGTGGGTAAGGTGTTCAAGTAGGTGGACCAATTTTTACATCAATAGTTGTCCCTCTCGATAATACTTCTTACGTGTTTCAGGAATTTTTTCATAATTTTCTAGATTTTCATAAATTTACGATGGGAGGTTTTCAAATGAACACTTCTGCTGTATGTATATTCTTTAGTCAATCCATAAGTATTGAAATCATATTATAAGCCTAGAAGAATATTCTCTTGGAAGTATGCGGTAAGCATAATTTAGGAGTACACAACAAGTTTCAACAAGTTACTGTTAATTTCTTGATTTAAAAAGTCAACCAGAAGCAGAGAATCTTACATGCAAACAAACTCGCTATTCACACATAGGAAAACTTACAATTTAGCTTCATACAAATGGATATATAGATTTTAGGCAAATCATATCTTGGCATTTTTATCTTTGCGTAATTTCTGCAAATTAATGTTTAATTCTTTGGAGCTTCTGCTTTTCTCTTTTGTATAGTAGCAGTCTACGGAGACTTTAAATATCCTTAAACATTCCGTTTTTGAATCAAATATACCCTCATTACAAAGACATCGCAATTAATTATGACTAATTGGTCAATGCTGGCGATGATATTCTAATTGCAATAGAGTTCTGCAAGAACTCAAGTCACGATCATCCGAAAATTGTTTCACTTCCCTTTTCACGGCTACTTGAAGATGACCTAAATTTTGAAGTTAGCCTCACGCATGAGGTCATTGGCTTACTGGTAGAACGCTCCTGCTGTAACATATCGTTACTTATTCCAACAATATCTAGAATCTCATTGTTGATAGACTGAAAACTACTTTCTAGACAATTTAATTATAACTGACGAGGTGTGTGTGACGGGAAAGGTAAATGTTGAATCTCCCATATTTGTTGGTTCTGCTAAATTCTTAACATTTTCAACAAAACATGTGTTAAATTGGTATACAAATACGATAATTTATCATATGCAAAAAGGCAAACATCTCACATAAAATGAATGATTTGTGTTAGAGAATAAAATAGACTTTCAAGTAAGCTACATTTTTTAACTGATCAAATGCTTTATAATAACTATTTCAATAACTACTCCAAATCAATAACCTCTTTTCTCCAAATTCCTAATTCTATTGCACCCTAGAATCTCAGTTAGCCTTACGACAAACTCTTGGAATATTTAGGACTTAATTATCAATTTGCAGCTTCCTTAACCGAAACCCTGCTATCAACTTCCCCGGAGTTTCACGTTCTCTATTTAACCACAACGGAGATGTTCCTGAATCATGTGATAGCCACGATCCAGAATTATTAACGCCTATTGTAACAGGCACATGGATTCCCGAAGCGCTAGGTGGACTGGCTGGACAAAGCGTTATCTTTGCTGAAACCCAAATAGTTCAAGAATCGATTCCAATACCCGGATCAGATTTGCACCTTATGTATCAAAGTTCTCAAGCAACTGGTTACTTGAGTACTATTTACATGAGATTAACGGGACCAATAATTCCACGAACATTAACTCACGTCCACGTGAGAGTAGAAGTCGAGGGTTCCTTGCATGTAAAGACATACGAAGCTGATCCTAATTTGGGACATACATTTGCTTGGAACAAGAGAAATGTTTACAAACAGAAAGTTTACGGTATAGCACAGGCTAAAGTTTCAATTGGGTATCAACACTCTTCGTGTATAGAACCCGTTTGGGAAACTCAAACTGCTAACTTGAAAGGATTCGAAGTTGATATCTCAGATATTGGCGGTTGGGGATTGGATATCCATCACCATTACAATTTTCATGAAGGGATTCTACAAAAGGGCGATGGTTCAACTTTGCATCTTAAAGAATATCCCAGAACTGTTCACGTTGTAATGGGTACCGGTCTTCAGAGATCATTGGATTGTCCAGGTCAATGTGGTGGACCAGCCAAAGACGCTAAACTGTTAACGCCAGGATCTCTGGCAAGCGGACCTGATGGAAGTATTTACGTTGGAGACTTCAACCTCGTCAGGAGGATCACACCAGAAGGAACTGTTTATACTGTCCTGCAATTAAGGTTAGCATACACAACTTAGCCCTCTGTTATCATTGTAGAAATATAAATGTTTATATTTTAGAGCAACGCAGGTAGCTTATCAGTACTACTTAACGGTATCTCCAGCAGATGGACATCTGTATGTCTCCGATCCTGAGAAACACCAAATATTAAAAGTAATATCCTTGGAACCAGTACAAGATCCTAGTATTAATAGTGAACCAGTAAGTATAGCAGTAGTATTTGGTATAAAATTGTTGGAAAAGTCAGACAACTGAGTTGATTGGGTAGAAAATAATTCACCATATACCTTGTACTCCCATTATCACACAATTTATACAACAAGACTGCTACAACCACCTTGTAGCTAATTTATAGATTAAAGTTATGTTAAAAATAATACTATTTTATCCACGTCCTCTTACAGGTTGTCGGCAATGGTGAGCGTTGCATTCCAGGTGACGACAGCAACTGTGGTGATGAAGGTTTAGCAAAACATGCTCGTCTAGCCCATCCTAAAGGCATTGCAATTGCTGCAGACAAAACCATGTACATTGCAGATGGTACCAACATCAGAGCTGTAGATCCTAGGGGATTTATTCATACATTAGTTGGAAGTCACGGTCACCATAATCATTGGTCACCGATTCCATGTCGAGGGGCAGTAGCAGCATCCAAAGTAAGTACAAATAACCTAATAACGATTTTTCGAAACAATCTTCTCTCATTCTATTAATAGGCGCAACTCCAATGGCCGTCTGGAATATCTCTCAGTCCCCTAGATGGATCTTTGCATTTTATAGATGATAGATTAGTACTAAAGCTGACAGCTGATATGAAAATCAAAGTCGTCGCTGGAACACCTTTGCATTGTCGATCGAAAGATGCAGAAAATTCAACGTATCAACATAACGATGATATATTGGGAACTGTTTTAGCTTTAGCCTTTTCGCCTAACGGAGATTTATATATCGCCGAATCCGATACACGTAGAGTTAACTACGTTCGACTCATAGATTCTTCTGGCAAAATTACACACTTTGCTGGAAAAACTCAGGAGAGAATGAAGAATAATTGTGATTGCAACACGAGCATAACAACAGCTAATCCAAAAAAGAGTCAAGAATTACCGACAGCTTGTATTTGCGGTGCAACCGATGTTACCACAAGTAATGCCGAAACTTTGCTATCTTCGAATGCAAAGTTTCAAGCGATATCAGCACTAACTGTATCTCCGGGAGGAATTCTACATGTTGCTGACCAAGGATCGCTTCATATTTTAGCGCTAGAACATTATTTACCTTCCCATGATGAAAATGGCGAATTTCATATACCATATCCGGCTACAGGGGAAATCTACGTTTTCAACAGATATGGTCAGCATGTCGCCACAAAAGATTTAGCATCTAGTAAAACAAGATACTCATTTTTATACTCGAAAAATACCAGCTTTGGAAAATTATCGACAGTCACCGATAGTTCTGGGAATAAAATTCAATTTCTAAGAGACTATAGTAATGCAGTTAGTTCTATAGAAAATACACAAGATCACAAATCGGAATTGAAAATATCTGGCGTTGGGTATTTAGTAAAATTGACCGAAAAAGGTCGATCGGAGATCGAATTGGATTACGATATGAATAGTGGATTACTTACAAGCAGATCAGGGGTAACATAGAATTTACTATATATAATTAGCTGATGAAAATAAATAACATATTTTACTTATAGGGTGGAGAAACATTTATGTACCAGTATGATTGGTTGGGACGAGCTACCGCAATCATTTTACCAAGTGGGGAAGTACTAAATTTGAAGTCTAAATTGAGCGATACTGAAGGGTTGGTTGTTAGTATCAGTAAACCACCGACTAATATTTATATTTCTGGAAAAACCGACAAGAAGGCAATAATAGAAGATGGTAAGTTTTTTAGAACAAGCCGAAGATAGAGTCTTTGTAGGAATAGCTTGAAGAATAAAACCTCAACCACATACCAGACCTGTCACTAAGCTCCACACAACAAATACCTTAATACCATAACTCTTCCTTTACAAAAACGTTTTATTTAATGCCAAATAGATATTTTTTAGTATTGTAGACAAAACCTATTATCATACATTAATATTACTTTATTTTCTAGTATCAGAGATAACTGAAGTCCACACTTTTACCAACTCGACAATCCTTGTTAACTCAGCGTGTGGAGGAAGCATGGAAGTGGCAGCGATTGCCCGACACCCACTCTTAGAGGCTGCTTTACCTGTCGAAGCTGAAATGTTACCAGTGTGGTCGGAGCAAACAACCACCTTCGGAGAATACTTACAAAACACCATGTCGACTACGTTTAGCTTAGTAGGAGATGTCAGAAACCCACAGCAAACTTTAAATCGAGAAGTTCTTGTCAACAACACCAAAATATTAGGCATCGAATTTGATCAATTCACAAGTAGAGAAATATTCTATGATAAAGAAAAAATACCTCTATTGACAATAACTTACGATCCTGCGGGATTACCATTGATGTATACCCCTTCCAATGGGGCGGAACCTTTAAACATTTCCTACGATGGATTTAATAGAATAGATGGGTGGAAATGGGGTGTTTCAGAACTAAAGTATAGTTATGATAGACATGGCTTACTATCAGAAATCACTAGTTCGCAGGACGGAACACAGATGTTCTTTTATAACGATTGGAATATGATTTCAAAAGTCACTCTAGCAAGCCAACGGAACTTCCTTTTAACGTACGATGAAGACGGTGGCTTACGTCATATAACCTTACCAAGCGGCACAAAGCATTCTTTCAGTTTACAACCATCAATTGGATTTATTCGAGCCACATATACGCCTCCTGGTAGTACTAAAGCGTACCTACAACATTTTTCGCATGCCGGACAAATATTACAAACGGTATTTCCAGGAGAAGGCGCTAGAGTGGTTTATAGGTACACACAAAATAACAGGCTAAAAGAAATCGTACACGGAGATGGTAAAACGATTTATCACTATTCAGAGGCAACAGGTCTTCCAAGTCAAGTCCTCCATACTGAACCAGATTTGGAATACCGATGGGATTATCAATACACAGGTGGCTTATTGATGGAAGAACGCATTGATTTTGGTGCAAAGACAGGACTTAGCAACGCAAAATTTACATACGATTATGATAGTAATTATAGATTGATTGCTATTCAAGGAAGAATCGGCGGTCAAAATTTGCCCCTGTATAATTTAGGATACAATATTAAAACTGGAATGTTGGAAACGATATGGACTTTCAAAATAAACAAACCCAGACCGAATGAGACTAACATTTATGATGGAACAGCATTGTTTTCAAGGTCTATCGATTCGAGATTTCTGGAAACGCAAGTGTCCTTAACTATACATGGTATGGAAGTCTTCAGAATGGAATTTAGCCACGAGATGCACGGGTAAGTATAGCGTATAGAGCGTATAGTATAGATTTTCACTCATTTAGTTAAATTATCTAAATAAGTCTTCAAAATGCTGAAAAAAATTGTTGTTGTAGACGTATTTCTCAAACTAGAACTTATACAAAGAATGTTGGAGTTAATACCTATACCAATATTAAGAACTATACATGGGATTGCGATGGGCAGCTGCTAGGAGTAGAGGCGCAAGAACCATGGGGTTTCAGATACGATGAAAACGGTAACATGTTAGCATTGACATATAGGGGAAACAATATTCCTATGGAGTACAATTCAATGGATCGAATCATAAAATTCGCCGAAGGACAATATAAATATGACAGCAGAGGAATGGTCGTGCAAAATGCCAGGGAAGAAAAATTCCATTACAATGCCAAGGGATTGCTTGTAAGGGCTACTAAAAGAGGTCGATTTGATATCCGATACTATTATGATCATTTAGATAGGTAACATTTTAGAAATCAATGAAATAACTTCCAAATAAATACTCATAAATTTTTGCAGACTTTCTACAAGAAAAGATAATTACGGAAATGTTACTCAATTCTTCTATAATAATCAAGAGAGGACACGAGAAGTTAGCCAAATATATTCTCCCAGGGATGCAAAACTGATGTCGCTAGTCTACGACGACAGAGGTCATTTAATATACGCTCAAGTTTACAGACACAAATATTATGTAGCAACTGATCAATGTGGCACACCTGTTATGATTTTCAATCAGTATGGAGAAGGCATTAGGGAGATCATGAGGTCACCTTACGGACACATCGTTTATGATTCAAATCCATACTTATATTTACCCATAGATTTCTGTGGTGGCATCCTAGATCAGGTAAGCGTATTATCTATTTCTATTTAAGATTATATTAGTTGTGTATTGATCACTATTTTCTAACGTGGAAAATATCGTGATACCTAATCTAACTTATTATGTAGTGACCGTTCTATTCAAGTGAACAAAATCCATGCAAACTCTAACTAGTTTTGTAGTTTAATTGTAATTCTTTTCGTCACATTAAATATATTTGTTATAAACACACTTCAGCTTTGGTTAAGATATGTGTTTACTTAATAAAATTTTCATGGCTGGTTACCAGTATAACCGTAACTTGTGCTCGATAAATGCACTTTATTTCGAAAAGAAGTCAAAGTTAAAATACGGCCTAAGACCACCGAAATTGACTAAATGTAAACAAATGAAAATAAATGGGACTAAATATAAAAAACTACAATAGCAATATATATAGTTCTCTCAAAAAGAAATTTTGACCTGGTGTAAGTACGTCTTATTGTATTAGCTGTAATTTTGTAGCTTAATATTCTTTGAACATAGCTTTGTTGTTATTGCAAATAGGAACACAAGAATTTGGAATTTGAGCAGAACCTTAATCTATTTGATACATTCTATTTAATTTCTTATACGATTCAACAAAGTTCCTACTTTTGAAGTTTAACTCAAGTGATACTATACAAAAATATTAAAAAACACTTTAGTCAGGTCACGATTTGGTAAGCTTAGGTCGAACATCTGTGGTGTCTTTAGAAACAAAATGAAATCAACTACAGCGATCTCCAAGTTTTTGGTGAAATTAACTTTGCATCAACGGAAAGCAAAAAGCTAGAAAAGCCATACAAGAGAATGCTATTGAAGTAGAATAACTACATCAATACGGCGATCTTATATGTGGATTTGGAACAAAGCATATCTATCCCTACACAGAAGCAATGGCAAATATCTGGTAACAGACAGCTACCTTGCTTCAACTTTGACATCCCTATTACTGATACTAATACAGTAACAGTGGTGTTATAGAATGAGTGGATGGAAGATTCCAACAAATAAATTAAAATGTTTTCGTAATTGATTAGAACGTGTAACTTCAATACAACTATGTACATGAATTGGTCGAGGTCTTATAGCAGGGCCAGTTCTGACTCTCTATCTTAAAAAAGCATGTTCTTCGCTGATAATTTCTAAAAATTAAAGATATAATTCCATTGATGCATTGCCGATACATAAAGAAAATAAAACATCTAGTTGATACGACTGTAAACCACTTTTATTTTAAATTTATTAAATTTAATATTTTGCAATTGTGCTATTGAGTAACTAACCATCAGTGGCCGAAATTAAAGTTTTGATATCTTGACGGTCGGAATATTTAGGGAGAAAAGAGGAAAAACTCAAAACAATACAAAGAAAACAACATGACTGTCATCCTCATTAAAATTTCAGGTGACATCACTAGTCCACATGCCAAACGGAAAAGTCTACGATTCCTTAACAGGTCAATGGATGTCACCACTTTGGGAAAACGTTCTTGAACGTGTAGCGACACCTACACACCTTCATCTATACAGGCTGAATGGAAACGATCCCATCAACGTCGCAATACATCGCGGTCGGCCGTTAGGTAAACATTAACACTTACAAAAAAAATCAAGTTTAACCTTTTTGTCCAAATTTTTAGATCATTTGGATTGGTTAACAAGAATGGGTTACAACGTTAAAAGTCTCGCACCACAGTTATTCCCCGATGATTTACCAGGTGGTAAAATGCCTCCTGTATTAACTCATCCTCCTACTTTCTGGAATCCCTCGAAAGAAACACTTAGCACTCACTTGTCGTATACTGTAGCTACAGGTATCCAATCAGGTTTTCTTGCACATGTTTTGTCTCGTCGAACGACTGACGCAAAAGGTTTATCGGCGCCATCAAAGTCAGCTCTGAAAACCGATGTGATGGATTTAATTCCGAAAAAAATCGGTGCGGCTTCGGATCCACCTTTCGGTAAAGGAATCTTAGTGTCTAGGAATCAAGAGGGTCGAGCTATTGTATCGAGTGTTCCGGCAGCGAACGCTATCTATCGAGATGTTTACACTTCAGTCTTCAATAGATCTTATCTACTTCCATTCACGTTTGTTATACATAACGCACAACAGGACGCTTTTTATTTCGTAAAGGAAGAAACGTGGAAAGCGAACGACGATAAAGGGCAGCTAAAACGATTACAGGGTCAAGTCAATACAACTTTCCACGAGATTGCGAGGGAGAATGGTAGCGGAAATAATTACTTCGATGTCAAAATACACGGAATGAATGCCGTTATAAATTTAAGGTAAGTTAACGATACTCATTCCACAGATATTTCAAATAAGGTAATGAAGGACTTAAAGTAAGTTCTGATGTATGTTATGTCATCTAAAAATTTCACTTCTATAAATTAATTAGTTAGTATATCTACTATTAATTAACTATAATATATTTGAAGCAAACATTAATTATTAACCATTACCCAAAGTACATATTAACCATTTCCCAAAGTACATAACTAATCACCGTCAGAATTACATAACCTTAATGTTTGCGAAACTGCCAATACAGTAGCTTGAGATTTATGATCGCTGAAAAAACGGCAGATTCAAGAGGTAGCTGTACCAAAGCCTGCAAGAGATAAGTCAAAATGTATTTGTTTTATTTTGCCGCTACAAAGAATATCCACAACTGCTCAGTCATTCAGACATTTTCCAAGTTTACAGTATGCAGGCTTTTGCAGTTAGTTCAGATTTGATGACACGAAAAGCTAACTACTGCAATGCGTATTTGCAGAAGAATAAAAATAAACTACTTTTTATTTCTACTATACTTGTACAAAATAATTTTGATTTTCAGTTATGCTGAACATCTTAAATGTCCACCTTTAATTCTAAAACAAATATGTTTTCATATCATTGAAGACTTTAAGCCTGGAAGCTTCAGATATTAATAAGAATTCTTTACTTTTCCCATTGGGCTATGACATAACTTGACTAATAATGGTCATAAATACTAGCAAATTTTGCGGTTATTTAAAGGAGCTGTATCTGTGGTCCAGTCCTTATATACATACATACACTGCCCACGAATATTTAAGCAATTTCTGGGAAACATAAAACTAATGTAAAAATACCATTACATATTTCTATATCTTTTACTGCTAGAACGCACCGCCGCTGAGATACTCCACATGAATTAGGCTAGGTCTGCCCTGTTATAATGCACAGAAGTCGTAACTGACAAAACCATTTTTTTTTGAGATATTCCGCATTTAGTTAAATTTATAAATTTGACTATTTTATTAAGAGATGAATGCAACATTCACTACAAGGTTTCAGAATCTAATAAACCAGATGATTATTTTAATATATAAATATATAAGCGGAGATTACCAAGCTATAACATATGTCATAATTCAAAGTATGAAAAAATGTAGATACGGCTTCTATGCTCAACAGGGCAGAAGTGGTTTCTTCTCACTATACTTTGATTAAATTTGGAACGAGATTGTTTAATGTCAAAGCCGAACAAAGAGTATCCGCACAACTGCTCAGCCATTCAGATATTTTTCAATTTTAAAATATGCAGATTTTTGCAACCCATGCTTTTACTATGGCCTGACAAAAAAGGCACTCTTAATGGATTACCACAAAATGTACCATTTCCCCAAAAAGCAAAGTTTAATCAAAATCCTACGATATACATTTTTCACTCAATAGCAAACTTGTATCAATATAATTCTTTATCTTGCGGTATATGACGCTTGTTATTCAATTGGTCATATTTGCAGCCGAAAGTAAATGCACTGGTGGGTTGGGTTATAGAATTTTTGCGAACAAGTATCGAGTTTTCAAATCTCAGGGATTATATAAGTAATCTTAGATACTCTGTATGCTATATAGCAAAAAGACAAGTCGTGCAATACAGGCGTATATAGGTACACATTAAGAAACCAAATTTTCTTCTTTGCTGAGCCGAAAGTTTTACCTTACAAATAATTCAATGGTAACAAAATTCTCTTAATAGGCACCTTCTGAAGAAGCAAAAATTACAAACAGATTACTAGCACTCTCTTGTAATTTCTTGCAATTTAAATTTTGGCCAATCATATGGGCCTTCTACTAATGTATGGGTAATACGTTAAATCAGCTTTTATTATTTTATTTGATATATTTATTTCATCCAGGTACGGTACTACAATGGAAAAAGAAAAACAGCGGCTCCTACATCACGCCAAGCTCTCAGCTATCAGGAAAGCATGGCACAAAGAAAAAGAATACTTAAAGAACGGTTTTTCGGGCAACGTCGAATGGACAAACGCAGAAATCGATGAAATAATCAAAGTGGGTTACGCAGCCACATACGAATGTGACTACATTCATGACGTGCAACAGTATCCAGAATTAGCTGAAGATCCCTACAACATTCGCTTCCAGAAGAAACAAGTGGAATCGACGAAAAGGAAACGCAAGAAACGAGAAACAAGAAGAAGCTGTTCAAATGACAGCTGGTGGTTTACATGGAACGTTATCTGCTAGTGAAAATGTGCGCAACAGATCAAAAATAATAATAGTTAAAAAAGTATATGTATAAAAAACCGAAACACAAACCAAAATGAAACACAGTGAAACTAAAAGACTTTACTTACTAATATTAGTACTGCTATTGGAGGTAAACGAATAGCGTATAAATTACCATAATTGATATCACAAAAAATTTGATAACAATTTCAAATAAGAATATTCGAAAAACAATATATGATGAATTTTAATAACAAGTAAAAGAGGAAGAAACGTGAAACTATATTTCAATTAAATAAGTGTGATGTACCAAGAATTAATAAGCTTAATTTATAAAAATAAAATTAAAAAAAATGTGAGACGTTTTATACCAAGATACCAAAGTCTATTTGTGTATGTATTACAAAGATGCCAAAATGTATATTATTTATTTACAATATGTTACCTATAATATATATATGTATGTGATTTTGTGTCCCGTGTAGGTCCGTTCTTCCATTTTAATTTTATATATATTATATAATGAATCTGATATGTAATGATAATAATTGATAATATAACAATATTATAATATTGTATAATTTTAACTCTTCGACTGAACAAAGAAAATTATATGGTTTGAACGACCTCTACAGGACTCCCTTTGTAAATATTTGCAGAAATAAAGTGAAAACGAAATGAAAATTACTAATTAAGATGATGAGTGTAATAGGATGAGGCGGACGGAATTATAGGGCAGTGTGTACAGACAACGACGATTTTTCGTGTTGCAATTATTGCTAAAGGATACGATAACGATATTGACGACAAGAAAGGAAATTGCCATTGTGATTGGTTGACAATGTGGGGAAATTATTTAATCGTAGTAAATAAGATGGAATAACATCAAACAGTATTAATATTAAAAACATCAACGGACGTTATGAAAAAGTTGTAATAATTTAACAGAAACAACACAAAATTTTATTATACTATCAGTGGAATATATAAAGAACATTAATCGTTGTAAAATATTATGCCAGAGGAGCGGACGAGGCAGTATTGTGATTAGCTTAATTCAAGAATGACTTGCAACCATGCTTATGCAAACTAAATCAGTTTCTATTGCTGTTTAGAATATAGCAAAACTTTCACTGTTGCCTCGTTATTATATAACTTTGTATAAGTATATAATAGATTGCTTCAAAGGAGTTACTTAAAACGTTGATAATTTGCATAAATCACATATATTGATAGACTGATAGTAGTTACCGCTATTGCAAGTACGTTATACATATGTATATCTCGTAACAGCCACTAGCCGGTAGTGATTATGCAAAACACAGACCGAAGGTATGCTATGGTATGATGGTTTGTACGAATTTATCTTCTTCAAAGTGAAGATTCGGGAACGAAATTTGTACTAAATCGGGTTCATTCGTATTCTCACTATTAGTTATGAAATAACGACTTATGCTTTCACAAAGTGCAGAATACAAATTCGATTGAAACAGGAGATATAAAAAAAGATATGAAAACAATAGTTACAATAGTTTGAAACCAAAACAAATTCATAATTCTATCGCCCTTGCTCTTCCTGGTTCGTGAATGGAAATTTTCTAAAAGCTCTAATATTTAATTCTCTTCAGTAGTACTGGCCACTTGTTGATGTATATAAATAATTATTAAAAATTTGTGTGAATAAAGAGAATGTACTTGGGCAGATCTTAGATGTTTCGGCAAAAATGTTGTAAAATGTTTGAATGTTACTTGTCAATTTAGAAAATGATGACCATTCTCTCGAAACAACCGCTTCAAATTCAACTTGAACTTGACTGTTTTCAAAGACTGATCCTGTTTGATTTATATCTGAGAGTCTCTAATGTTACTGAGTTTATTACCATAAAACTACTTATTCCTGTCACTTGAGGAAGAGCCAACTAAAATCTAGTAAACAAATTGGTTATTTTATTGGCCTGGTGTATTATTCTGTTGCAAGTGCATGTGTTTAGTTTGATATGTCCCCATAAAGTACTAGTATTTGGGAAATCATAAGAGTAACACACTGTAACGACTCGTCTATTCAATCACCTAGTTTTACAAGGCTTTTCAGATTCAACATACGGCTAGTAATATCGGCCATCTTCACAAATACAACACACAAGATATTCCTATGTACAAATGTAGACTTCAAACTTATGAACATCGATCTGTAGGTCTATTTAGACCAATCACCACAATTTTTTAAACATACTGCACCAAAGTGCAAAGATGGTCCAAAAGATTCTTCTTCCAATCTTTCAAGATCGAATATGATGGCTACAGATTTTCAAGTACATATCTTCGTAAATATCCATACTAATAAGCACCGAATTTTGGCATGTGCTGACAGCTCGATATTACTATTTATTCTATTTTTCACGTTTACATTTAATATGTTTTTTTTAATGTACTGCACAGCAATGCTTCAACTTTCTAAGGTAAAATTTCAGTGAACTTTTAATTACATCAGTAGTTGCTCCATTGATTGATCTATACATATACTGGCTCTCTTCAAGTTAATATCATATCTAAATATTTACAAAAGTTAAGAAAATCTTCCTCATTGCTCTTTCCTAAAGCGATCCCGGCAAGAGCTAATTTTGATTAATTTAAAGATTAAACTGTATAGTTTTGTCAATTTTTTATTTGAGGTTGTTTTTTGAAAACATCTAATAGTTTTGCTAGACAAACTAAAACACAAAAATGAACTACATGACTAGTAGTTAGAGGAAATATAATACCTCATGTAACCTCTGCGGAAACGATACCAATTATTGACAATTTAAAATCTATTTCTCCCGTTGTTCTTTGTAAAATACTAAATGTATTATGTAAATTGTAATCGTAACTATAAAAAATTTAAATAATATCATATTCATACCTAATTCATTATCTGTGTTCGTGCCTGGAATATATTGGGGTATTATAAATTTAATTATTTAAAAATATATATACTATGTGTATATGGACCAAAATAAATTATTTTAATACTCAAAAGTAACTTTATAGACAATATTATAAACATTGCTCCCTATTATTACATATGGAGCTATTAGACCGCAACGATTCATCCCATAGACCTAGATGTGGGGCGGTCAGCCTTAAACACTACGAAATTGAATGATTCGCTGCGTTTTAACCTTACTAAAATACTAAATATTTCCCTACATTGATCCCTTCGTGGTGACTCGAAAATTAGAGAGTATCAAAAAATGTAAATATAGTCCAGTTATTAACTTTTTAACAATTTTAATTAAAAAAAAACGAATTTATCTTAGATAGGCGAGAAAAAGAGAAATGAGAAAAATACTACTAAACAACTATAAAAAATCATTGAAGGTGTATGTTGTGTTGCTTTACTTATAATATCATTGTGACTGATCTATGTTCATAAAAATAGATATAATTATTATACATTATTACATTATCAGCCGTGTACCTTGCAGATGCCATATTTGCCACACAATATTACTACCTAATTATATTAATGACTAACTTCTTGAGCAGACTACATCTAATTTCTTCGTGTGAAACAATTATTACCAAAAAATAGAATTGAAGGAAATTAAAGTCAACATTTTCATAAGAAGATACATATTATATATTTTTAACTGCCTGCTACGTAGTATATTTTGTGAGCTGTTCTTTGTTTAAAATAAAATATACGAAGATGGTGCGAATAAAAACATGGATATGTTTAAATGCAAGATGTACTAATTTAATGTTGATATATGTTGTCCAGGAACTCATAATAATATTTATTAACTCTAAAATAACTTGCTGGTGATTGTTTATCCAAAATAATAATTAAAGGAAACAAACATACGCTGTTTATTATTGTGTAACTCTAAAATAGATCATCCAATGTTAAAGGAAAACAAAATGGAAACTATGATATATATTTATTTGTACAGTAGCTTTATTTGTCCAGCGCTGAATTTTATAACGGTTTTATTATGTTTTAATTTAAATAAGAAAAAACATGAGTATTATAAATGTTTTCAAATAAAGAATTTGTTTTATAAATGCGAGTTTTAATGCAAACAAAACTTTTCGTTACTTAAATATTTTATTATTAAATTATTAATATAATATCAAGTAATAGGAGGTTCTACGTTAAAGGAATTGTAAAAATTCTCTCTATCTTCCCTATATCGTGCTTTTAATAAATATTCAAGGGCTAATTCGTTTCTAGTAAAGACGTAATTCATAGCAGCACGTTGAAATACTTCTAATAAATCTACAGCTTCTTTTAATCTGTCATATCTATTATCCTCGTAACAATTCAATTGCTTGTAAAAATTAGATAGCTCTCTGGTCGATTTAGAATTCTGCATTTCATTGATCTCGTCTCCCCCTCCGCCATCTTCACTTTTCGGTTCCACCGTCCAAGATTTCAAAGTAGCGACGAATTTCTGAAGCAACCCTGGCACACTTTCTTGATCCTCAATTTTATTCTTTATACATATCTGAGATTGTGTTATTTTACCGGAATTACCTTAGAGAAAGTTAACGTTAACAAGGTTCATTGTTACATTATATTTGTATATTAACTCACTGACTGAGTTGATCAGAACGTTATCGCCACATTGTGGGATTCTATCAAGTAATTTTGCTATCACATCGCCTATATAAGGTAAGTATTGATTGCTTTTACAGGATTTGTCGAAAGCTTTCTGGTATACTGGTAAACGAGGATCGCGATAAAGTCGACATAGTTTTTCAAAAACCCTTCAAAAAATTTTCGTTCTTAAATATAAATTAATACCCAAGCCTACACTACAACAGCAAACACTACTTCATCTCTTGGCTACTTACTGATACTTTGTGGCATGTTTTTTCCTAACATATCTCCACGTAGAATATAATCTGTACACAGGGGGACTCTGAAGTCCGCACAGCACGCTTTTACATGATTGATAATTAGAAATTTTATTACATTTTTCTGCCGTATTAATAAAACGAGCCACTAACCTCGCGCGTATCTGAAAAGAAAACTTCCGCCTTGTTACAATTTCGGACAACTGTGTAATTAAAGTTACCTTTTCAGAATCGTCACGCAAAATTTCTGTCGCTACTAAACAGCTAACTCTATGCGAGAATGCTATCAATGCTCCAATATTGGGAGCATTCTTAGAAGATTGCTGCCATATTAATACGCCTAATTCATTTGGCGGTATCTTCAAGAATAAATCTCTATCAATAAGCGTTAGTTGATAAGCCAAAGTGCTAGAATCAAAGTCCCAAGCTGACAACGAAATCTCCAATCTTAAAATACGTTTCAAGAATTGCAAGGACGTCTCCTCCGGCGCCTTATCATCTATACACGAACATGAGCAAAGAAACCGCAGAACTATAAAGAATTAAGATTGCTATAATCGCCAATGAGTACCTTTAGCTAAGCCTTGCGTTCGAGTCAAGAAAAAGTTTTTAGTTTGTTTCCGTCGTTTCGAACGGGTTGTGGTGGTAGTAAAACTCTCGTCAGAATCTGAAACCAGCGACTCTCGTTCTTTCTTCTTCTTTCTGCGGAATATTCTTCTTGCAGTTCTCGGACCTAGTTGTATAAAAACAATAATAATAATACCATAAATCAGAAGGTTAAGCACATCAGCTTTTGTACTGCAATTGATAATTTCACTAATTATATAGTTAATGCTCACTTTTCTTTGCATCCTTAACTTGATGATATTGTCTAATTTTACTTAAATGAGTTTGCAATTCCAAGTAAGCATCTCTAGCTGATCTCGGTCTATACCAGTATTCGGGAGTCCAAAAGAATATCACGGGTGATTTATTAGCTGATCTAGAATTAAAATTCAATTTACTATTCGAATTATATTAGAAATCTAGAATTAACTTCAAAATATTGCTGCTAGGAAATAGCTTATCATCTAAGCGTATATCCTCATACGAAACTGAAGCCACCAACTGCCTTTTCGACACGGGTAAACGCAATTCTGGTTCTGCCGGCTGCCTTCTTATATTCACTAACGAAACAGCACGTTTCATCTATCAAATAATGCTAACTTAATATAATTATGGTAAATTCGTGTGCAACATTTTCTCGAACCTGTACGGAATATCTTGCACCAGCTGTTAGATTCCATGGTCCTAGACCATTAAGAAAGTAAGGTTGCGGCGAAAGAGCATATCGTCTTTTATGCTTTCCTTTAGTCTTAGATTCAGGAAGGGCAATATTGTAATACTCCCATAATCTCACGCTAGTTTCGGCAAATTTCGGATAATTCATGTTCATAGGATTAGCTGTTATTGTTTTGTACATAGTGAAAACATCCGTTGAATGCTAAAATAAAGCTAATAGTTATTTGTACGCCTAAGAGGCCATATTAACAAATATATCCGCCCCTGAGAAACATCTTACCTGCGTTATCTCGCTAAATTTATTCGCTACAATGTAATTCTCTGCAGGCAAAAATAAACCAGAGCTGCAATTCTCGGCAACTCCTAAACCGAACCTATTAATTTGACTGCTTTTCTTCATGGGACGATTAAACGATTTTACTTTTTCAAGTTCTAACCTGATTTGAAATGCTTTCAGTAATTATTTTTAAAAATAAAGTTACAGGATTTTAGTAAGTACCTATCCTGATTATTTGCTAATATAAAATCTTCAACAATAGGTTTGTGCCTACTGGGTGTATAATTTAAAGGACTTTCGTCCTTACTTCCAAGAAAGAGGTACCTATCCGTCCACCGAGCACTATTATTCTGTAAATATGTATAATCGTCCTTCATTAAAGCTATTAAATTCATTATTAAAATAATAAGAACACAGAATTCAAGCGAAGTTATACTTTTAACACGCAAACATTCTGCAACTCAATTGCATCAATATAAACAATCTTATGATCACATACGAGTCGTTAGTATGATGGGCAAAAATCCAAAAGAAGCGAGGGTAACCCTGCTGCATACAGCAACTTGTTTGCGTAGGAATTACAGATGGAGACCTTGCTATCTCCGACTCCTTTACACTTGTAAGTAAAGAGGAAAGCCATGATGAACTAGGTCATTCGGGAACTAGGCACAATGTACAAATTAAGAGATCTAGTAGAACAATCACCTTCAAATTCTAAAAGAATTAGGAGAACTAGCAAAACTAACATACATATACGACATCAAAAATTGCATTATGATTTGATTACCAGTTGGTTGAGGTGATAATCTAAGACCGTCAACTTAACTAAACTATAGTGGTATGCGTACTGATCCTATAACAGAAGTTGAAAGTGGCATCTATGAGCCAAGATGTAAGATTTCGGTGCGGCTAGGCACAAGCCTAACAATCTTTCAATCAGAAACACTCGCTATTAAACAGTATGCCCAGGGATATTTAAAGGAAGTTTTCAAGCGGTAATCCAAAGACCAAGCTACCAAAATGCACCAACATACATTTTATCAGAAAGCCAAGCTGCTCTAAAAGCTCTAAGGGATCGTACCTTTGAGTCAAAGTTAAAGTGGTAGTATCTATTTACTCTCAGAGCTCTGGCACAAAGAAACACAGTTACTATGATGTGGATATCAGGCCACTTAAAGTGTGACGACAGCGATATTGTCAATGGCCTTGCAAAAATGTACGCAGTACCGATTTCTTTCGCCGGGTTCATTATGTGGTCTTATCATAAGCCACATAACAGCACTTTTGCAACAGTGGGAGGCAGATAAAAAAATCTAGCACTGTTCCAATATTCCAAATCTAAGACAATTAAAAAAGTTTATCAGGGTGTCAGCGCTAAATCCTTGCTGGACCTGGAAAAAAGAGACCTTCGCGGCTTTATTCACTGACCATGATCCTCCGAAATATCACGCCAAGACGGGAAACGTGGCTAGCGATATATGCGAATTTTGTTGCGGACACACCCAAACAGCCGAACACATTATGTGCGACTGAATGGCACCGTTTTCTAGAACAGGCGCACTAAAAACGGGTCGGGTTAAAGCCATGGCCCCGAAAAAGATCCTAAGCTTCTGGAGAAATTTGGAGAAGAATTAAGTAGTACTAAAATATTAAGGATATTCATAATAGGTCTCATTGGTCGCAGTGAAAAGAGACGGTCAAATGCCTGATCAACCTACCAGTAACATAATCTAAACGCGCAGCACTGCTAAATCAATACAATAAAGGCTATGAAAATCGCAGTCTTTTTGCGGAGCAATTTGTTAGGAGTAGGTAATTCCTCCGAGCATTAAACCAAAATTCATTCTGGACATGTAAGAGGGGCTATCAGACTGGTTCCATTTGGTAAAACACATACTGAAACCTTTGCAATGCTGTAAAAAGCTTTTCAATAACGACCGGTAGAAGTTCATCTGAAAAAGATCAGTATTTCTGATAATATGCCATGACTACTACGGATAAAAATTCAACTTGATCACAAAAATTGTTCTAGAGCAATCCATGATATCTCTTATGTCTATCGGCATAAGCTATGAAAACTGTCAAGAAATTGTACCCAAAAATTTAGCTGACTATTCCATCACGAAGTTGTGTCTGCTTACGCACCCTTAAAACAATACAGTAGTTGGTCAAAACCACAGCACCAACGCTCCTACAGACTTCACTTTCAACCGTATGAGTCTTCTGTAACTTTGCTTTGTTCCCGGCATAAAAAATCGCCGATTTAACACTGCAAAAGACGATTAAAAAGACACGATAGATACTAAGCAGCCAAATAGTTTCAGTAGTTCGATAGTTTTTTTGACTCTTAAGAATAATCTACCTTCCAATATATAAGATTTATATAGTAGACCATGATAAGGCCAATTTCGTTACTTAAGTGTATGCAAGTGCAGTCTTTTGTGTATTCTAATGTGATTGTACAATGTAGCTATTACCTAGACACTTTAAACCTTTAATCAAGAAATTTACTTACCACGACGTAATCACCCGCGCCAAACTTACACCAGAGTTGAGGAGTTCCCGTGTCACTAATCAATTGCCGACTTGAAACTAAATATAGAGTACTATTTGTATTAGAAGTAGCAGCTGAGCTTTCCGAATTCGACGACCCAAATTCCTCCGGATTAAGAAATCGTACCTTCTCACACCATAAATTCCAAAACATCTACGAATTGAATATTCATTCAAGTCGTATTTATATACATACTGTAATAGATGAATACACGTACGTGCCGTTTCTCAAATCCCCCCAATTCAAAGTACAACACTTTATTATTGCAAAAATGGGCTTTTAGTGATTGACGGCTCTTTCGATGAAAGACGCTAATGTTAACACACTCTAAAGGATACACCGCTACCAATTCGAATGTTTCGATTTCAGGATCTAATCCTGGTACGTAAGTAACAGCAGCCTGTTCAGCGGGATGCAGGACATCAGTTGCTAACACTAATTTTGATGGAGTTAAACCTGGAAAACTCACTGCTTGATATTGATAATGAAAAGAAAAATTTTATAAAGGCACCTAATTGTACTTGACGTAAACCTTCACCTTCCCTAGTAGTCTGAGCGAAAGGGCTCTCAACTAATACCATATCCTCGAAATCACAGTATTCAGAAAATAGCAATTTCTGTATACGATTAATAGACATGACTTAAATTTCGAACAGCTCAACATCATGGTCGAATTTCTCTCTTCTATAGTAATTCGACCTTACCACATTATAAGGAATGTCGCCCATATGACGTTGAAACTGACATTTAAGAGTATGAACACTACAATCTAGATTGTATGTATTCTTTAATTGAATCACGTTCTAAACATGTATTGCAATTTTTGGCTCTGCAATTTGTCAAATTTTATTGTTACAGGTGGTGATATACTTTGTGATATAATTCAAAATTGGCGCTATTGTACACTACAAATATGCTAACCAAAGTAAAGATTATAAGCCAAAATTCAAAGATAACAGCGGGGGGATTTGACGTTTCGTTCTTTTTTAGCAGCCTAGCGATTATACAGTATGTATAATGCACGTACTTTCTATCCTGTCCTAAATAGAGCCAGTTAAAAATATTGAAAATCTAAACTTGTCTGACAGTTTGTACCATTAGTGTCAAATAATATATGACATCATGACATGACGGTCTATTTGGGTCTATTGTGACAAAACCAAGTCAGATAATCAACAGATATGTAGATTCTGAGTTGCGCGGAAGAATTTGATGTACTTTGAGGTAATAGAACGCCGAGAGGATAAGTGTACCTGTCAACATTACCTGATTATTTTCGAGATTATATTGTCGAGATGTTCTGGAGATTCATACGACTGTTGTTGGGAACTGTAAAGTTGTGGTTACTAATGACGGGAACGTTATTGCCACGTTTCCATCTGATTTCCATTACGTACCAACGACCAAAATGGGGAACATTTTGAAGGTGATAGGTACCTATACGTAAAAATTACTACCTCCCCAGTTATATCGGTACGTCGCACTTACGTTCCAACATGGTTCCAACTAAATGGCGGGGACGTACCGGCGTAGTTATCGCTACTTAAGGTTTCGTTTTTTTGCTCGTCGTTTTCGCCTTGTCTTTCTCTTACATATTTAAAAAGAGCTTTTAAGCATCTCCCGTCATTATTCAGCCGCGACAACCATAATGGAAATAATATTTGTAGGTTTAAGGAAATATATCGATATCGCTTGTAGGGGTACCTACGCAAAACTTGCTGATATACGAGTTTCGAGTACAAAGAAATCCAATACGCTTAAAAAAATTCTGTTAAATGTGATGTGATAGATTGAGAAAAACGCGCCATCTCAAAATATATGTTTTACAATTATTTTCTTTTCGGGAACACAATAAAAAAATGCATGAAATTGGTGAAAGGTGTGAAATGTTTTTCTAACCTTTCTCCTAATTATATAGGAATTCAGTTTCGCTTTAATTATCTTTTTCTTATGATACTTTGAGGATACTGTAATTGTTGTACAATAAGGAAATTGAAACTGATGTAATGGCATCCTACATTTTGTCAGTAAATATGGCGCATTTTACAGGAATTACTGTAAAGTAGCATTTACTACATAATGTGTAAGTAGCTGCCACTATAGTTTTATCGCTTTAAAGTCATTATTACCATTAAGTAGAATATTTGTTGTAGATATTTCAAACTATATAGTCGCAATAACTAAAAAACTACCTGAAAGTTCCAGAAGCCACGATAAAGTTTCCATTGCCACTAGAATGTTCCAATT
>SMLS01074134.1:0-19613 GCA_004785975.1 Popillia japonica
GTTTCTCGTATGTCAAACATAATCCCAATAGTCAACTTGACATACAATATAACCTAAATGGTATAAAAACAATCCCAAAAATGGCTATTTTTAAGGCCGTTGGAAGGAATGCACCGTATTTAAAACAACAATTTATTGCACTATTAGGAAATACAAGTACATCAGTAAAATTTATATGTGCTGTGGTGATTTTTAGTTATTGCCTCTCATATTCAGAAGAAGCTGTGAATGTATTATCAGTGACACCTGGATTTTTAATGCCTCCGTCGTTTTGGATATGGACAGCATTTACCTTTTGTTTTTTAGAAGTGCATTTCTGGGAAGTGTTAGTTGATATAGTGACTGTTGGATTGTGCGGTAAACTAATAGAACCATTATGGGGTCAAATGGAAATGATGACGTTCTTTGCTATCATCAACTTAGGTGTAGCAGTTATTAGCACAGCATTTTATTTCATATTGTATATGTGCACATTTAACACTGATGTTTTGTTTACTGTGCATATTCATGGACTAGCTGGATATATTGCTGGTGTCTCCGTAGCAGTTAAACAGATAATGCCAGATCTGGTGTTAATTAAAACACCGCTAGGAAAACTAAGCAACAAAAATGTTCCATTATTGGTCTTTGTTATGTCCTTAATACTATGGTTGGTTAGGTTATTAGAAGGAACATATCCTACTATGTTTCTAAGTGGTTTACTTATTAGTTGGATTTATCTCAGATTTTATCAATGGCATAGCAATGGAAGTCGTGGAGATATGGCCGATTACTTTACATTTGCTAGGTAAAGTTTTTGCTATAAAGAAAAAATAATACTATAACATGTACATTTCAGCTTTTTTCCTAATGTAATACAACCACCAATTGCTGTTGTTAGTAATACAATTTATGGTGCGTTTGTAAGAATAGGCATTTGCAGAAAAGTTGTACGTAGATTTGACATTGCAAATCCAACAGGAGTTACAATTTCAGTACCAGGTACTGACCAGCATGATATGGAAAGGAGAAGGTTTGTAATCTCGACTTCTTATACTTCATATTTATTGAAATTTATATATATAGGTGTATAATTTTAAAGTACTGTTAGCAAACTTTCCAATATGCATATTTGACTGATAAAGTTAAATTAGACAAGTATAATTGAGTTATACTTACAGTAATTTGCTTTTTTATGACAGCATGTATGTATTCAACCTTGTAAATAAGTTCTACTTTGACTTTTTTTATATTAATATTGCATAATATAAGAAGGAAGTTGTAAGAATAATAATTGCGTTATAAATTCTTTTAATATATATGCCTTCTGCAGACAAATCGCCTTGAAAGCGCTCAGCGAACGACTTTCGAAATCTCATGCTCAAGATAAACAACCCCTCATACCAAAATCGAACTTAAAGGTTCCAATAGCAAGTGTAATGCAAGGGCCTGGGTCTTCCTCTCATGCACCATTTACGCCACCTGCTATACCTACAACATTGTCGACACAAACGTAACGTGTATATACAAAGCAGATTGTACATCAAATGTATAGTTTAATATTGTTACTTTATTTTGTAATATATGATTTATTGAATAAATATTTAGTTTATAAATTCCTTATATTTTATTCAGGTTCCAATACACAATATAAAAATCAAATGGTCTAAAGTCATATATCGTTAATATTGTCACATATTGTCGAAACATGGTCAACAGGTCAAAGATGGGTCAAAGCTACAGTTTACAGCACAGTTTATCTGTCATGAATTTCTTGATCTATATAAGTTTAACCAACTAAAGTTTTTTATAGAATATGCATATATTGTATATAACTTGCTTTGCAATTACAAGGAAGTTTCATATAAATTGACATCATTCTGCCTGATTTTTTTGGCGATTAATAAAACAACGACAGTGATTTTACCATTTTTACCGATCCACACAATATATGACGCTTAATTTTACCAGAGCAGAACGTATTTGTGAATGTAGCAAAAAAAGCCAATCACTTTCAAAAAACAGTAATATTACTATTACGAAACTTATTCAAGACATATTAAAGAACAGTATTTATAGTAGGTAGGATTTTGGTAATACAAATTCAGTTAGTTTACAATTTAGACCCTCAACAAATTAATGTTATCTTTCAAATATTCAACAAATGATTGATACTACAAACAATATAATTGTGTAACTATTTTCCTGTGATCTAGTATGTATAGCTATTTGATGGTGTTTGCAATAATTGGACTTGTGTAACATACTTTTGGAACTTCCCTCGTGGTTACAGAATCATGATTTAAGTTATCCATTAAAACACTTTATAATTTCAAACTATTTATTTTCTATCTAAAGAAGTCACTGAAAATATTTACCTTCAAGCTCTAAACACATTCTGGTCTCTTAGTAAAACAATTTCGTAGATGTAGTAAGATATAACATCACTTATAAGCAGACAAATTGGATTTAGTCTTTCGTATCATTTGAAGTTCTGGGTGTACTGACATTACTTTGTTCTCTACAAGATAAGGAAATGAGGGTAAAATCTAGGTAGTGAGCAAATTAGTTGCGCGAACTTGACTAATTCACAGTGTTATTTTCAACTATTTGCTGTCCTACTATAATGTATATAAACTGAAGAGATAAAAATTTTCATTTGCTTGTTAAAAAACCATTTACAACAGTTTAATAGCTTCAACTACAGGCAACTTACAATAAATATATAAGATATATTTGTAGCCACAAAAATTATTTCGTTACTTGATTATTATTTATAATGCAATGATAGTCCGACAAGCAAGTCAGCTTGGAGCCCACTGTAGTTGCGCTTACCACAGATAAGAAAATGAAATAAAAACAAATTCCAAGCTTAAATAAAGGGATACACTTCTTAAAGTCACAACACGAAACAACTTCTTTGATTGCAATTTTCCATAATTTTATTGGTTAATATTTGATATTAACTGTCAGCGTGACATACACTGCCACATCTAAATAGACACCAATATTCCTAGATGAAGCAGACATTACAAGTATTCTATAGGAATATTGTTATGCGGTCGTTGGTAGCAAATAAATAAATCGCGCAAAAACGTTAAAGTAAAAATTCAAATTGTAACGGTATCCCATAAACTGATATTCCGAAGTGAACTACAGGGCATTTATTATAAGATTATGTACAGCAAATGTGAACAAAAAGTGCTTTTATATTCATAAACTATTCGTGCAATATTAATTTGAAGAGTTTTAAAAATTATGGACCCTCAACATTTAGGCACAGCTACACCTTCTAAGAGTCTTTTAAATACAGTGCATAATAAATTTGCACATGGTGCATTTACTTCCGAACATCATTTTAAACAATTAGGGCCCCATTCAACACCTCCTTCTCGATATACAAGAATAAGGAATCCATTCGAAAGTCATTTAGCAGACAGATTACATACACACTTCTTTAGGTAAGGAGTCTGCTTTAATTAAAAAAAAAGTTGAGTGTATCTTTTTAGTCCATCAGTATTTAAAGTATCTAGTCCGAAAGTGAATGAAAAGTTTCAATGGACGATAGAAGAAATATCTAGCTTTTATCCTGCTGATATTGATGAGACTGCAACTGATCAATATGAATCTCATGAACATGATTCTATGATGGAATTGACTGCTCAAGCAAAGATTGATCGGTTTTTTAGTGAAGGTGTGGCACCCAGCCCTTTTAATCAACAATTGAAGTCTATGCCATTGATTTCTGAATCTGAGTCTGAAACACTTCCTAAAGACATAAAAAGGACTTGTGATGGTAAGCATATGAAACCAGTTTTATTAGTAAATAATTTTGTAATAGTAAATAATAGTTTTGTAATTATTACAAGTAAGTGTTCAGGTACTTCAGTTACTTAGATTTTTTTTGTATTGCTGCTTAAGCTAGATAAAATTCTGTAAAACCATAGGAAAAATATACGTATGTGTATTATATAGAAATAAAAAGCTGTAGTGTAACCGGTATACAGTGTGTCCATTTAAAATTCCAGTCTTTGATTGTAGCTATATCGTTAAATCAATAGAAATTTTGATTGACGGGATTTTAATGAGGATAGAAGGAGCACATTTTAAAACTAATTTGACTTATACAGGGTGTGACAAAAAAGCGTACCACGTAATTATCTTTTTTTTTTTTTAATTGAATGCCCTACTTATTTCTATTGAACTGCGTGTACTTTCAGATGCTTCGTTCACAATTAAAATAATTTTGCTTTAAAATGCGACGTTGCCAGGTTATTGAATTTTTTATATTTTTTTACCGAAATCACACTTTAGTTAAACTTTAATTCCCACATTTTGCAAAGTTTCATTAAAAATATGAAAAATGATGCGGCAATTAAAGTTCAACTAAAGTAGTGATTTCGGTAAAAAGATATAAAAAATTCAATAACCTGGCAACGTCGCATTTTAAAGCAAAATTATTTTAGGTGTGAACGAAGCATCTGAAAGTACACGCAGTTCAATATAAATATGTAGGTCATGCAATTAAAAAAAAAGATAATTAGGTGGTACGCTTTTTTGTCACACCCTATATAAGTCAAATTAATTTTAAAATGTGCTCCTTTTATCCTCATTAATATACCGTCAATCAAAATTTCTATTAGTTTAACGATGTAGCTACAATCAAAATCGGAGTCTTAATTAGACACCCTTAAGAATGAACATAATTCACTGTACAAAGATTACACTGAAACTTAAAATGAAAACCAATTTTAATTGTTTGCTGAAGTTCCGTGTTGTGTCCTAAAAATTATGACTTCTTAAATTTGAAGAAAAAGAAGAATATCAATATAAAGTGGAATTGAAGAACTAGTTGTTAATGAAACTACGTCAAGCTATTTTTTTTTGGTTGTATGTAGTTGTTAAACGTTTCCTTTGTTTCATTGATGATTTTAAACGTTTTGACAATCATGATTGAATCATTTCTCCTCATATTTTTGATCCAACAATGATTTGAGAAACATTATCAAAAAACTAAAGTTTATTCATCCATATTTGGCTTGCAATGCATCTTACACTTTTAATTAATAGTTCTCTATTAAAGGAATGATGTAGGAAAATCCAGTAAGCTTGCTGTAAATGTGGTGCAAAGTGTGTTATTGGTTGAACTGTTAATGGGAACATGCTTTTTCCGCCGTTTATGTAATTAAAAGACCCGCTCTCTAGTCGTTGATTTATTTAATACTAGCAGTTGCTTTTTTTTCACTGAATCTCTTGGTGTAAAAGTTCAACGCACACAGCATTTCTGTTACCATAACCAGAAATCACTAAACACTCACTATAAAAGCGGTCGTATTTCAACGGCGCAACTGTCATAATAGTATTATTTTGGCCTATAATGGCAGCTTTGCTGTTGAAATGCGTAGGTAGAGCAGCGCGTTTTGTGAATAATTGTTCTCACAAACTAGATGAGATCTGAAAAGATCCTTCAGTTTGTGTCCACTCTTAAATAAGTATCCTATCACTGAAGGATGTTCATCACGATGAAAACATATTTTGGATATTTATATTATTAAATAATTAATATGTATTTATATATTTATGTATGTACACTTATGATTAAAAATCTACTTACGGGCAGGAAAATGTAAATATGTAAGCGAACGCAATGCAAATACATTTCCGCCAAATAAGTACAGCAAAGTAGAAACTAGGAAATATACTTAATACAAAAACATTAAATAAAAAATTACTACTAATTGTATTCTATAAAATGGAAATTTATAAAAAATGCAAGTGAACAAAAGTTTACATACGATACGCGCTAACGTTCCACTGCAATCGATAGATTAAGTCCCGTACTGTGTGAGGTATAAGTTAATGCGTGTATGCATCCCATATATTTGCAAGTAGCACAGGAGTTTAGTTCAGCGGTAGTGCAGAAATGGCTGGGCCAAGGAAATAAGTGTCTGTAGCAGTAAGAAAGATAGTTATAAAACTACAAAATAAGAAAAAAATTGTTAGCAGAGATCGGAAAAACTGTGGGATTAGCAAAGCCGACCGTGCAAACTATCGGAAAAAAATCTAAAGAAAACGGATCGTGTGAAAGTAAGATGTGAATATGCAGAAAAGGAAAATCTTCGCAGAAAAGTATCATAATATCCATGCACAAGACGCAACGTTTTGGAACAAAGTTATATTTACAGATGAATGCAAATTCAATGTTTTTACTAAAGATGGGCGTGTAAAAGTGCGGAGGAAACCCAACGAACTACTTCACCCCAAACATGTATTGGGAACTGTAAAGGGATCACAATCGGTCATGGTCTGGGGTTCTATGGCGGCAAGTGGAGTAGGTCCATTGCATTTTATAGACACTATTATGGATAGATACGGATATCTGGATATCTTAAAAACTTGTTTCACTGCAGTATTGAGCAACTGGGTCTATCAGACGACTACGTCTTCCAGCAAATAATGGAATAGTTACGTTATCATGTGAAAAAGCAGCTTCATTCGCCGACACAATCACCAGACCTCAATGTAACCGAACATTTGTAGGATGAATTGAAACGCCGTATTCAGCGCAGACATGTTTCCAATAAAAACGAATTAAAAGCGGTTTTACTGGACGAATTACTACATTTTTCACCACAAATAACCTAAAAACTTGTTTCTCATCGATGCCAGCTTGACTACAAGCCGTTTTGGAAGCTTCTGGCAGTCCTAAACGATTCTAAACTGCAGCATAAACAATTTGAATGCATAGTATACAGACTTTTATTCACTTTTTTTTGAAATTTTCTTTTTATGGAAAACAATGTAGAGAAAGTAATTTTTTATTTTGTTTTCGCATTATATTTCTTGTTTCTTGCTTTACTGTACTTAGTTGCTCGAAATATATTAATTATGCATTGCGTTCGCTTATGAGTTTTCATTTAGAGTCGAAACCCACGTGATCTCTGACGTAGATTAAATGTTTGTTTAGATAATAACTGAAACCACTTTCAACATTTATTATAACTATGTTTCCGTTAATTAGTTGTGATTATTTACAATTTAAACCTAACCTGTAAAATTTGAATTGTCAATTAATGCAAATAAAAAGTTCTAGAGGAATTTTATTAAAAAAAAAAAAATTACCATCTTGTTAAATGGGTTGCATATCTAAAAGAGGTCACGTGGGTTTCGGTATTAAATGAAAGTCCTTTATGCACAGTCTGTTTCAAATTAAATGCGAATCGATGATATTGTGTGCAGTTACCCAGTTCGCGGTGCTGTATTGTGGGTGATCTATACTTTTTCATACATAGTGATGCGTATTGCTATATTGGTTTCTATTATTTTAAATGCAATATATGCAATTGTCATCATTTATAATCAATCAAAACATCGCTATCGATAAAACACAAAGTATTGTAAAATATATCGTGTAACTGAACGTATTTTCAGGTAAACTTGAAACCTAGATACGTTCTTGGTTAATAAAAGTAGAAAAAGTCTTGTCTGTAGTCTCATTATTATAATTTCAAATACATACTACGTAATACTGTTGATTTGTAATACATTTGATTATCGTAACGATCGAAGAAAGAGCTTCTCCGATGGAAAGCGTGTGTTATTATTTATTATTATTAAAATTAAACATTTCGTGTAGGTATCTGTTAAGAGATAGTGGTCTCCTGGAGTAGCTTTCTTAAAGGCGGAATGATATTGTATTAGAAAAACAGCACGCGAATATTTGAATTGGGAATCCACGACACGTCATCATTTAAAATCTCGAGTACCTAAATAGTTACTTCTATCTGGTTACGCACAAAAGAATGCTTGCGTAGCATTTTCATATTATATAGAAATGTTATTATTTTAAAATGGTGTTGAGAATTGCTATCTTTAATAATCAAATTTGTCGTTTGATGTCTTTGTATATTGACTAAATAAAGAGAGAAGCTTTCTTTAAAAATAATATTTGGGGATAAGCTCCGTACAAAAATGTTTATGGAATTATATATTATGTTAAATAAGAATAATTGTTATTGAATTTAAAACTCCGGATCATGTAATTATATAAGTGTATGTGGGCAGTGCTATTCGCTTTTAATTTTAGATAAAATTATAAATAATAGATCTCGAATGTATCTATTCGGCTACTCTCAGGATTTATTTCGCATTAATGGGAAACAAAAAGCAATTCTAACTATGTCACACATGATAAAGATACTCTCCACTCTTGTGACAGAGTATACCTTTGTTTACCACAAACAATTTGATTATTGATTGCGTAGTGTTTTATATGTTATTTAGAAATAGAACGGCTTTAATTTGATATTTTCCTGATTTTAACACTTGCTTGAAGCTTGAAGGAAATCTTACTGTAGACAAACTTTATTTATCTGCCTAAAATAGTACATACTTGCGGCGTCTTTGTAATATTTGTGGCAAATGTAAATTGGAGACAGAGGATTCTATATTGTTCACTTAATACCATATTTGAACATAAAGTTTCCAGGACGCAGAGTTTTACTATTATTTGTCAAGATGTAGAAATTCAGGTGGGAAGAGTCAGCCTTTTAATTAATCAGCAATTAATATGTGCTGACAAAAGGTCTTACACAAAAGTTTTTCCTTTACTGTTTACCTTAAGCTATGTGAAAAATCAACAGTGTTAATATCTTCTTCGTCCTCGTACTACTTATTACTTAGCATTTATGCAATGTTGAATTTTGTCCGTATCTAGAGGTATCACAGGTATACCGTTGGCAACGGAAACTTGAGGAAGAGCAGAATCCATTCGCTAACAAACGCAAGAATAATGGCGGGAGAAAACGAATTGTCGCCGATGAAGATTTGGTTAATATAAGAAATTTTATTGACGAGCATCCATTTACTTCCACAAGAACTGTTGGTCAGCGTTGAAATTTGAATTGTTCTCGGCAAACTGTATGAAGACCATTGAAAGACGCAGGCTTGTGGAGTCGACATGCTGCCCAAAAGCCAAATTTCACGCCAAGGCACGTAAACTGTAGATTGGCCTTTGTTCAAACAAATATCGGTCGTAATTAGGGCAATGTGATTTTTGCTGATGAAAAACCAACTTTATCGGCAATTGCGGCTATTGCTATATTTCTCTGCAGCAGTGCGTTTAATTTTCCTTTATCTTCTGTCGAAATATCTTTTTGTCGGGGAAGACGCGGTATTTTTGTTCGTCTGCTGATTAATTAAAAGGCTAAATCTTAACACCTGAATTTCTACAGCTTAAGAAAAAACAGTAAAACTGTGTGTCCTGGAAACTTTATGTTCAAATATGGTATTAAGTAAACAATATAGAATCTTCTGTCTCCAATTTACATTTGCCACAAATATTACAAAGACGCCGCAAGTACTATTTTAGGCAGATATATAAAGGTTGTCTACAGTAAGATTTCCTTCAAGCTTTCCGATCAAAATGTTAAAATCAGGGAAATACCAAATTAAAGCCGTTCTATTTCTAAATAATATATAAAACACTACGCAATCAATAATCAAATTGTTTATGGTAAACAAAGACATATTGTGTCACAAGAGTGGAGAGTATCTTTATCATGTGTGTGTAATTGCTTTTGTTTACCATTAATTCCCAAATAAATCCTGAGAGTAGCCGAATAGATACATTCGATGTATGTGTGTTCGCTAAATTAAAAGCGATCATATAATTGCATGATCCGGAGTTTTAAATACAAAAATAATTTTTCTTGTTTAACATAATATATAATTCCATAAACATTTTTGTATGGAGCTTATCCCCAAATATTATTTTTTAAAAAAGCTTCATCTCATTATTTAGTCAATATACACAGACATCGAACGACAAATTTGATTATTAAAGATACCAATTCTCAACACCATTTTAAATAATTAATAATATTAAAATAATTAATAAATTGAAATATCCGCATGCTTAAAAGCTTTAATTTTAATACATAATAATAAATAATAACACACGTTTTCCATAGGAGAGGCTCTATAATGCTCTGTTCGATCGCTACGACAATCAAATGTATTCCAAATCAACGGTATTACATAGTATTGAAATTTTAATAATGAGACTACAGACAAGATTACATATATTTCATATGCCAGATGTATTACTAAATGAGTATGATAGTAGTTGTCATTTTACTGGTGCAGCGTCTTTACTTCCTGGAGTTTTCAAGTTCCAGGCTTAATTCTTAAACAATATTTATAATTACCCTTCTATTAATTTATTTTCGCTATGCTAAGACATATTTTATAATAAATTATACATATGAAATGTATTCATATGTCTAATTTTAAATAATGTATATGAGTCCGAAAACCACTTTTTCTACTTTTATTAACCAAGAACGTATCTAGTTTTCAAGTTTACCTGCAAATACGTGTAGTTACAAGATATATTTTACAATACTTTGTGTTCTATCGATAACGATGTTTTGATGCATTATAAATGACGACAATTATATATATTGCATTTAAAATATTAAAAACCAATATAGCTAAAGTATAAATTGAGATATTACGTGAATGTTAGACGCGAAAAATCGTGAACTACGCATCACTATGTACCTATGAAAAAGTATAGATCACCTACAATACAGCACCGCGAACCGGGTAACTGCACACAATATCATCGATTCGCATTTAATTTGAAACAGACTGTACATAAGTATTTACATTTCGCTGCCCGTATGTAGACTTTTGTTTATAAATGTGTGTTAATGTAACAAGATATAGGTAGGTGAGGTGGTCCTCATTAGAAGTAGGAATTGCTGGTGTGAGAACATCGTATTAGAAATATGCAAGATGCTGGGCGCCGCTTAGGAAAAAGTGCAAAATGAACAAACTGAACACATTATCAACATTAATATATCCGCATTCGATAATTAAAAAAACAAGAAACTAAACATTTTCATAGGATATGTCAACCTTTGAAAACTTTGAAATATGATTCTTTTGTTAAAACTCTATACTATGCCATTGTCAAATTTCACTATTTTTCTAGATTACATTTATATTTTATTTCATCACGATAAAACTTTTCTTGAAATAATGTGACTGAAAAGTTATGACTTTTGACTATAACACTGATTCTTTCTTCACATCTATGATTCGTTGTCATAGTAAATTTGAATGTCGGAAGTCTTCTGTTTTTTTTTTCTTTTTAACTTTATGCGTTTATCAGTATGCAGCAGTGGTATTCTTGCATCACCTCTTTCATTTTAAAATTTGGAAACCATCCATTTAGGAATGTTTGTAAATATTGCAGGCGATCGATTTTTTCAAATTGTGAAACTTGAGTAATGAATAATTTTCTTTATAAAAAGTAATCGTCATCATATAACCAATTAACATTTAATTTCATGTTTAAAGTAATGTGTTTATAGGTACTTTATTGAAATTGCATTTGCAATTTCTATACAAATATATTTGGTTTTAAACATTCATACTGCTTCAAAACAACCACAACATTATTCACAATATGAACAATTTACTTATATTTCTAGATTTTGTCATCACTATTAGTATATGTATAGTTTGATTTGCTTAATAATTTAATAGATTGGCACTTTATTAATATGTAGTAGTAATCTGATTTTGTTGTATACCATGAAAGCATTTAAAAATACCTACTTACGTTTTATTTAACTAATACATAATAATGCTTAGGTGTTGCTCAAACTATATTAAGTTTGCCGATTAACTTACCAGAGGAATTAGAAAAGGTACTAAAACCCTACTTTAATCAAGGATACCACCATGAAGATGTTCCGGATGATAACATTTCGTTACACAAAAAACTATTTGAAACGGAAGAGATTGAAGGAAGTGTGGAAAGTTCACCGCCTCATTCACTTGTTTTATCACCTATTGCTCCACCTAACGAATGCGATCTCGAAAGTCGTTTTCATTCTCCATTCAAACTGGGTGATTGTAATTTATCACCAATAGGAGCTAATACATCATCAGCTAATGATGATAGGAAATACGCGTCGAGATTAAGTTTTTCTGGATATATGAGCGTAGATAATTCGCTGAACATTGTTCCTGATATGTCTAACCAAATGCCTAAAAACGAAAGTGTTAACTTCGGTAAGTGAGACCTTTCATAATAATAAGGCCACCCATGAACTGTAGTTTCTTGCTTACATTCAAATGTGACACAGTATTTTTTGCTTTTTGATTTAGTACAAAATAAAACGAAATTATACCAAAAATTTTTGTTTGAATTTGTCTTCCAAGCCTTCTATACATGTTTATGTTTCTTTTGTTTTTTTTTTTTAATTATTTAATCTTTTTAAAATATACCTCTTAATAATATCGGTTAAATAGTTATGTTTTAGAATTCGAATATTTACTCATTTAAAAACTCATAGTTAGATGGGTTTAGATTGCTATGTGAATAAGTTTAGAAATGTACAAATGGGTTATCTTTAATATCTCCTTACTTACCTGGAATTTTTTCTAAAATTAATATACGTTTATTGTTAGATGTTACAAATTCACCACAGAGAGAAATTTTAAGTGAATCTACTGTAAATTGGGAAATGGAGTACAAGCATATTGCCACAGACACGCCGTATAAAAAGCGGGAAATGGATGTTTCAAATTCAAATACTCCAAAATCCAAAATATTTACCAGTCAGAGGAAGAAATTGTCAGATAGTTTTCTAAAAGATGACGACTTTAGCGATAAGGAGAATAATATATCAATAGATGAGTTTGATATCGAGGAAGCAGTATATGCAGATAAATCAGAAGTACAGGACACTACTGATGCAGGCTACCACACTGGTCTTTTAATTTCGAGTGATCTTTCATGGTGTCAAGACAAAAAGTTATTTGCATCGACTCCATCTAAGACTAAAAAATGAGTACATATGGAAAGGAAATATTTGCATTAATTACATTTATTTCAAGTATGTATAACATTTAATTCTATGAACACTGCCTTATAATATAGACTTAACTACTCATTTGTATATAAAATTCGATAGATTTTTTTTATAATGAATATTAAATTATGTAAAATATTTATACAAATTTTTAAGATACATATACATATATAGGGATATAATATATTGAAAAAATTTCCTATTCATTTCTTTATATAAACTACATACATATATACTTAAAACAATTGGATTCGCTTTTATTTTTAAAGATCTATCGATATTTGGGGTAAACTAGTATTTTATATATTTATTTTCCAAATTGTGATTTAAAAGTATAGAAGTATAGAAGAATTATAAATATTACAGAAAATTGTGTATTGAGCATATATAATATTGAATATTATTATTAATTATAGCTGTTACCTTCAAATATAGATGTATGTAATGTTGTATTTGAATAAATTACTTATTACATATTTCCATTGTTAGCAAATATGCAACCGTTAATTTCTGGATTTACTAGCATTTTCATTTTTTACATTTTTCCACTGTGATATACGCCTATCAGATACTAACCATCACAAAGATAGTACAGGCCAAGAAAAGTTGCCTTGAATAGTATTAGCAATGAACACATCCAGTTAATTCTTGCTATTTATTGTTTTTGTTCCGTTTAAGTAAATATATTCTTTTGCTATTCACTTTAATTTTTTTCTATTCACTGTTCACTTTAATTTTGAGTGACTAAATACTCAAAGAGAAGCATTACAAAACGCTTATATAAATTCATTGTCTATAGGGCATAACAATTTAAATGCAAGTACTCAGTTATGTATGTCGAAAGTAAAAAATATTTGTGACAAGGCAATTCTGATTACATTTTGAAGTACTACATATGTACTTCAATATTGGACAAATATAATAAATACTCAATATTTTATATGTACATATTGAGAATATCACTTATATTTATGACAGACAGTATAACATTATTTTTAATAATTCTGCATACACGCAGATATATAATAAATATATGACGGAAAACATATGTCAGTGGACATTGAATTGGTTGACATTCCATTAAAAGAAAGCTGCTAAACTTTGTAGCGTTATAGTCACCGAAGATACAGTAACGTAAAATTTGTATTTTGCTAGCATCACTTAATCAATTTGGAAAATATTAACGTGTTAAGAGCACTCTAGATTGGGAAATAAAACATTTAAAATTTCGTTAGCATGAAAATAACTGATTGCAAAATACATGTTTTTGATCCTTTTAAAGTATCAGATTTGATCGCATTTCCGGCAAAAACTCAAACTGAAAAGGTGAGGTATATACTAACTTCCAAATTGAAAGTTTTGTAAGTAAAAACAAAAGAAGCTTGTACCCACGGCTTGAGACACTTGGTAGCATGTAATTCGCAGAATCTATTTAGCAACACTTAACAGGCTCAGAAACTTGTTAAAAATAGTAATTTGCACCAAAGAATGTAATTTTTCAAGAAATAGACTATTTAATACGAAGAAATGAACATAGGATAAAAATAAATAGAGGAAAAAATCTAACTTCTAATCTACTTAGTTGACGTCTCGCCACTATTGTAAATACGTTCTTCAACAACGGAAAGTGGGTGAGAGAAAGAAGGTCGTGGTAATTACATGTCAACCACGGAAAATGCGAAAGCCTTCTAACTGAATAGTAGTAAGTCAAAACATCACGGTAGCTGGACGTGCCAACCACGTTAGAGGCGAAAAACTTCTCACTTTATTTTCTTTTACTTGTTTAAGTGCTTTCTTGTTTTGTATATATTACGCTACTATGAGGCGGTTAAAACACGGAAGCTTTCCCAGTACACACTCTGACAGTGAAAACCTTCCGTATAATTTAATCATTCGACAATTAAAAACTTTTATATAAATTAATGTTAAAATTGATATGTATTCTTAAAAATATTATGTCGTTGGTGTTTGCCCAAAATACGATGACATTAATGGAGTTAAAACTGAAGTAACAGAATTCAATTATGCATTGCATAAAATAGTTCTGTATTAGAAAGATGGATGTAATTAATTTTCTAGTATTATTAAAAAATTAATCGAAGAGGGAGACACTTGTTGAAACTCCATCACTAAATTCATCAGGTGTATAATATTAATTTTTACAATATACAAGTAATTCTTCTAATTGGTCATTTAGGACTTAAATGACCAATTAGAATGGAATAACTCCCCACTCCTACCATTAAACCTGTAACATAACTTGTATCTGCTTGTATATTGTAAAAATTAATATTATTCATCCACCTGATGAAGCCACAGTGTGGCGAAACAACTGGTACTGTACTGGTAATCTAAAATATATTTTAAACCTTATACTTGTGTATATTTTTACCTACAATTTAGTATTACATATTAAAATTTCAAACCCTTTGTTTTAACAATTAAATATGTATTGTAATAATTATGCTGATGCTATGTTTTCAAGGCCAAAGTGTGGTATATCATTGAAACTAGACAAAAATTAGCTACTTATGGAACTATATTTCTATTTATGACAGTAAATTTGAGGATACTAGTGTTTCCAAAAGTTATCTTAGCAAAACGGTTTTAATTTCAGAAAGTAAAAACAGGAGGCAAGACATTCTTGATTTTTCATTTCAATGGCCATTTCATTTATCGAACCTTTTTTGATTATTATTCAGACAAAAGCTATTTGATTATTATTCAGACTAAAATTCACCTACTTTTTTTATTTTACATTGCATTTTAAAATTAATTCTTATAGATTAATTTTTTGCTGTTTGGCAACAATTTTTTTATAAATTAGCAAATTTCAATTTAAGCCTTTTAAGAGCGGTCTCTTTTAAGAGAATGTGGAGATCATACATAATTTATTAAATATTTATATAATATATCATTTGTTATAAAATTGGTGCAATTGCTGAGTATAGAAATATGGTTGAAAATCGAGACAATTGGAAATAGTAAAATCAAATGAACCACCTTTCTTGATCGTTCTAATTTAGAGGTTTTTTTCTGTAGTGTAATGGTAGAAACAAAAATACGAAATTGACAGTCTACTCTATGCACATTATATTTTTTCTACAAATTAGTCAATTTATTAACTTCCATAGTTTCTCGGAGCAATTATGAATTTCATGTATATTTGATAATATGTAAGTTACAATAGTTTCACCCGATAGATCTTTACAAACATCTAATTCCTTTTTTCTGTCTGAAACACATTAGTAGTAAGTACGTGTTTTTTTTACATTAATTATATAATGTATATAATAATACAACTTAAGAAGTTGTTACTCGAACACATTTTCGATAATGGAATGCTAATAGTAGCAGCATTTGCATGTATTTAAAGAGCATAAGGTCTGATCGGGTATCTCAAGTGAGATATATAAATGTCCAACATTTAGGAGAGGAGATATAATGAATGTATGAATGATATTGCTGTAGTGTTGATTGCCAAAGACATCCTGCTTTGATCCATTCAACCATTCAATATCATTTATTATTGTTGGTGAAAAAATATAAATTTTAAATCAATTGTAAGTATATGTACAATATAAAAGTTGTATAAAATATAACTTTGTTTTAAATACAAGTAACTAAAATAAAGACATTAGAGAAACTGTAATTGAAAGTTATATGATAAAATATTGAATTTCCTCAAATGTGACTTTATTTCTACTAATATTGATATCAAACAACTGGTCTCCATTGTACATTAGTATCTCTTCAATTAGGAAGATTGTTATATCTCTTTTTTTCATGTATTTTTAATCTTATATTCATATGAATGTGCAATTTAGTATGAAAATAAACATTTCTATAAACTGATGACTACTAATTTGTATTTTTTAGTTATAGTACCTATTTTTTAACTAATGTTAGAATTTTATTGTGTAAGTATTGGCGTTCTATTAATACCGCCCAATTTATGGTGCGTACATTGCAACTATACTCGAATTGATTGGTTCAATTTGTTCTAGCTTCATCTTGTAAGTATATATTATATTAAGTTAGGAAAATAAGATGATTATAATATGTAAGACTATTATATTATCCTTGCAGTTCTTTGCAACAGATTTATTTGAGACAAGCTTGACAAGTGACGCAATTATTACAAATTATAGCGTTTTTCACTCGACAATTTAGTGTGCACTAAAAGTTGCACCAGGTCGGTGCCGGCTGTTCCTCTTTGCCGACGACCAGCACCGAACAAGAATTGTACGTGGTCCGCTGGTAAAATTGGTGCTGCTTTACGTAGGAGTGACGATCTGTGTACGTCAGTATATTTGCCCTCGAGTGCTAAAAACTGGGCCTCTCGAAGGCATTATTACATGTTATTCATATACATACATATATGCTCTGAACGAGTGCGGAATCGGTAATTACGTCAGATAACGCTGGGCTATGGCGATGCTGGTGCAGAACCTCTTCTGCCAGTGGAAAACGCTATTATGACACGAACATAGTAATAATCTCTCAAAATCTGGAGGTGTATAATGTTATCAATCATTGTGTGATCCAAATAACTTTCAGTTACTAGAATACCGTGCTATTGTAATAGATTCAACCTGAACTAATTAATCGAATTACTTGAACCATACGCTCAAATGCACAGTAATCAAGTTTAAGCTACATATATGTACCATCTTTTTCAAGTTAATTGCGAATCGAAGCGCGACAAGTTTTGAATCGATATGCAACTAAAACTACACGAATTTGCACACAGCGATGCATAATTCATAATTTTTCGTAGATAGTTTTTAATTATTATTTTATTGTGTAGTACTGTTTCGTAATTTTTTATAATTTAGAACAGAATCTATATAATTATAGTAAATTATAAAGTTATAGCAGTAATATTTAATGAAGGTTTGAGAAAAAATGGATAATAGTAATACATATATGTATATTCCATATGCGAAAGGTATTATGTAGAAGCAGCGCGGCGCATGTAAGACAAGGATAGTAGTATTGTAGCGATAGATTCTCAAAGAGTGGCTGTTTTGCTTGTTCAATGAGTTATTTAATTTATATATGTAGCTTTCATACTCGCCGCAAAATTCTTCGATATAATGGTCCGCTCATACGGTAGGTATAGTAGTGTGCATAAGTTTTTGATCACTCACATATTACGCAAATACAAGTTTGTTGCAACTTTTTTCGGATGCAATGGTTACAATAAAATCATTTCTGTACTCTAGAACATTGGCAATAACGTGATTGGTATAACCTTTTGTTTGTTCAGCAATACCGCTGAACTATTTTTAATTAAACAAAAAATCGTTAAATTAACAGTCACAATTATTTACCGAAGTTTGGATGATCTGTTGACGGGTTTCGCCGGTTAATTTTCGCCGAATCGCCGTAGTTTGCATTTCCTATTTTCGACAATTCTTTTTAGTGTATCGATCATTATATTGCAGATATAACCATTTTTCAACAATATAGCCTAAATATGTGTTACGCAACTACATAATAACACAATAAAAAATCTGAGAGCAAAGTATGAAATTTACAAAATTGTATGTAAGAATTGTGATCTAGTTTATGTTAGTCAAACTAAATCAGATCTAAAGAACATGTAGCTCTTTTTCCGTTTAGAAGATTTGCATCTTTCTTCCGCAAGTAGCGCAACATTTCGTTAGGAACTGACACCGTAGCAAGAAATTACTAAAAACGATTAATTCGCCGCGGTTTACAGACGAATTAACACATGTAAACGAGGTATCTAAAACCAAACAATCGAAAGATGTATGCACAACAGAAAGGAAACATTATGCAACAAAGGCGGAAGAAGTAAAAAATACAGCACTAACAACGTACTTTCAGAGAGCAACTAACAAAACTAGTGTTCCTTAAAGACAGATTATTGTTAGAGGAAATTTACGTAGCTTCCTAAGGAGCTACTCGCAGAACAGAGAACGAGTGTGTTACAACGGAGAATTGTCCGCAGTGAAGATTATGAACAAAGAAGTACCTCAAGGGTCCGTCCTAGGACCAATCCTGTTCATAATATGCATTAATGTCATAGGTAATTCCGGTAACTCAAAACACCACAAATTTTAATTAATTCGGGACATGCGTTTCGATGACGCATGGGTCGTCATCTCAACCGTTTACCGAATGAGTAAAAACTTTTACAAAACTAACATAACAGGATAAACGGAAAAAAAATTAAGGTAAACAGGTGATCGATAACTTATGCACACTAATGTATATGATTTTTCTAAAACGTTCTTACTTTATGGAAAATGGTTGTTTAAAAACAATTTCTCGCGATTACAATGTAAACAGAAAGCGATATAATTTTTTAAAAGGAAAATATCATGTGCGTGTAATAATTTTTATGCATTATGCAAATTATTAATGATAAAAACACATTTTAAAAAATAATTCTTGAATGGATCCTAGCATCTTTAAGTCGTCGCCATACCGTCACACGACTACAGTTTAATAATTTTTTTTCACTTAGTGCTTTGCGTTATAATAATTCTTTTCAGATATGTATACTACTGATATAAATACGGGTTTTATCAATTCCTTTTCAATTTCAATGTTTTTTTTGATCTGTTTCTGTCATCAGATTGTCTTCCTTTCTTCTCTTATCATCGCCAAACTTATATCTCTCGAAGACGGACGCCGGAGTTTTCAGCTTAAGAGATTTGTCCGTATATATAACAGATCAAAGAAATCAGAAAAATTGATGTAGATAATAGC